>CAUYLG010049852.1:0-52886 GCA_963573385.1 Cacajao melanocephalus
TGGCTGCTTGTTTGTTATTTTCATCTCTTATTCCTTCCTGTCTCCATTGTTAAACACAATTATTGGCATAATAGAGGTTTTTAATACCCATTTTCAGACTGCATTCTAGCCTGGGCAGTAGAACAAGAATCCTGTTCTCTCCCCCTCTTTTTCTTCCTCTTTCTTTCTCTCGTACATTCTTTTTTTCTTTCTTTCACTCTCACTTTCTTTCCTCTCTTTTCCATTCTTTCAAAAAATAAAAAATAAAAAAATAAAAAAATAAAAAAAAATTTAAAAAATAAAAAAAAGAAAGGAAGGTTAAATGTTCTGGACAAGTAAAGGTCAACTGAAGTAGTCCCATGTACAAGAAAAGAAACCATATGGAAGTGATTAAATAGATTTCATTTGCTAACTTAACCTTCACCAGATTAAAATACTTTGAGTTATTTTAAAGGAAGGAATTTTAGTGATTAAATAATCCTCATGTGTTCTTCCCACCAAAGCAATATGAACTGTTGCTCTGGCATTTCCATTTCTGAATATACTTTACTGATTGTAATTATTAGAATCATAAATAAGTCTTTGGAAAAGGTTTTTGTTTTCTGTCCTCTGTAGCAGAGTTCTATTTTCTATTTTCTAATTATTTTCTAAACTAATGGTCTTAACTGCTGCAGTTCCTACAGGAGTAGTTGTTTTTTAAGTCAGCAGTAGTGGTTTGACTCAGCTAAACAAATGTTTTCTCCTTCCCACCCCACTTCTGCTCTTCATGATTGAGTTGGAAAGCCCTTAGGTACTCTGCCTAGAAAATGGGCACTTGTTCTCACTTAGTGCCTCTACTGTGCATATGAAGTTTGCCTTAAGGTTTTCTGATTATGCTACAGAGACATCAGCATGGCCACGGGCCAGGATCAGGGCGTACTGTGTGATCCGTACCTGAGGTAGTAATGACACTGCATTTCTATCTCTTTTCATTAAAAGGACTAGAACTACAGGGTTGAGAGACATATTTATTTTAAAGAACTAGTCAAAGAAGCTAAGAAATCAACCTTTTAAAAAGTGTGGGATCAGGGCCAGATGCAGTGGCTCATGCCTGTAATCCCAGCACTTTGGGAGGCTGAGGCAGGTTGATCACCTGAGGTCAGGAGTTTGAGACTGGCCTGACCAACATGGAGAAATCCCATCTCTACTAAAAATAACAAGAGCAAAACTCTGCCTCAAAAAAAAAAGTGTGGGATTATCTATCATTTTAAGGTTTTCTTCATTAAAGAGCAAGTAATACAGAGACAAGGAAAGGTTCAGATTGGAGATTAAAATAAAACTTGTAAAAGCAGAAAGAAATTAATTTGAAATAGTTAAAATAAGGGGGCTTAGTGACCAATTAACAGCACATTGGTCAGTTTTCTTAGTTGCCTATAAAACCTGTTGTTGACTCACTTTTGAGTTATTTTGGGCACATATAAAATGCCCTTATCTTTTAGAAAACATGGAGATCCCAGCTGAGATGTGCCCTCCTCAGGACCAGCAAATCTAAAACAGTGCTTACCAGTCTTAACCTTCTTGCCTTTCACTCTGTCATATCCTGGTCTTCCCACTACTTACTACTCTCTGAAATTACATTGGTCAGCTACTTATGTATTTATTTATTGAGACAGAATCTTGCTCTGTCACCTAGGCTGAAGTACGGTGGCACGATCTCAGCTCACTGTAACCTCTGCCTCCCAGGTTCAAGTGATTCTCGGGCCTCAGCCTCCCGAGTAGCTGGGATTACAGGTGTGTGCCACCATGCCTGGCTAAATTTTTGTATTTTTAGTAGAGACGGGGTTTCACCATGTTGGTCAGGCTGGTCTTGAACTCCTGACCTCGTGATCCGCCCACCTTGGCCTCCCAAAGTGCTGGGATTACAGGCATGAGCGACTGTGCCCAGCCTGTCAGCTATTTATTTACTTGTGTGTTTACTGACCCCTCTTATTCTAGACTGTTATCTACAATTACATTGCCCCTGTTACTGTTGTGTCTCAAATTTTTAGAACTCTGCCTGGCATTTAAAAGGTACTCAATAAAAAAGTTGAATAAACGAATGATTTCTTACCATTTGTTAAAAAATTCTTTTCCATTTAGTCTTTTCATTTGATGTCAAGTTAGAGCAGTTATTAGCCACATTTTACAGATCCAAAATGACATGCTAAGAAAAGCAGTTTTTGATCTGAAGGATAAGGAAGCTGTATAAGCATGAATATGTAAATTTTGTCTGAGGTAAAAACACTTAATCGAGGATAAGGGTTCCCATATCATAATAGATGACACATCTTCTGTCTGAGAGAAAGGAAGGGACCACTCGGTTTTGTTTTTTTTTAGTAGGACAGTTGTCATGCATTCATTTTTATGACGACTTCAATTCCTGCATAGCTCATAAATATTTACTTTTCTACTGTTGTGCCCACAGTAAGCAAATTTAGTTTCGTTCAGAAAATGCTTGATTTTTCATTCCACATTTAAGAGTTCAGCAGATGACTGCTTATGGATTTGTTAACATCTATCTATTAATATTGAAATCACTTTTTAGTCTTAAATTTGGAGTACATTAGACTAAAAAAAAGATTCCTCACTTTTATGGTATTAGCAGAGAGAATGAGTTAATATTTTATGACAATTGAAATTTATTATGGTAATCACCAAAGTTAATATTTAGTAACATGTTAAAATGCTAGTTTTCTAAGAAATTATGTGTTAAACAAAAATGATAGCAGTTCTCAACATCATGAATCTGTACCATTTTATGAGAAAAGAAATGAGTATACAGTTGACTCTTGACATTGGTTTGAACTATTCAGGTTCATGTACACATGGATCAAAAAATACAGTATTTGTATGATGTGAAAACCAAGTATTAGAGGGCTGACCTCGTATATGCAGGTTCTGCAGTGCTGACTGTGGGACTGGAGTATGCATGGGTTTTGGTATACACAGCAGTCCCGGAGCCAATCTCCCAAGCATAGCAAGGAACGCCTCTATATTTAGAGATTTGTTTTTTCCTTTAGTAAAGGGAAAAAGTACTAAACAATTGAAAGTCTTTTCTGTATCATAATGTATTTCAGATAAATTAGCTTGAAGAAAACTCAGTTATGGATTTTAGAAAATCAGTGTCATGTTTTCTATGTATATATTCATTTTTGAAAGATTCTTTAGAGGGCGACACTCTACTTTTAAATAAACCACTATTAAGGCCTACTTTCCTTTAGTGATTATCATCCAAAGTTAATAAATACTGATTCTAAACATTCAAAAAGAAAAAACTGACCACATTAAAAACTCTTTGGCAATTTTTTGATCATAGGTAAACTTATTGAGTGCAAATGTTGAAATTTTTGATAGAGTGTCATCATATTTATATTTTAGTTAACATCATTTCCACACTGTCACTTGCAATGCCAGAAACTGTTTCTCTAACTCTCTTTATGTATTTAACATTGTGGCTTATTAATAAATCGACGTTTTTATGTAACAGAATGGTCTTGTATTTAAATGCCTGTTTGCTAATTTTTTGTTGGTTACTCATACTTGCTTTATCTTCCAGGCAATAATAAATAGTACCATCACCCCAAACATGACATTTACTAAAACATCTCAGAAGTTTGGCCAGTGGGCCGATAGCCGGGCAAACACTGTTTATGGATTGGGATTCTCCTCTGAGCATCATCTTTCAAAAGTGAGTTAAATCATAAGATTTGAATGAAAATCTTCATCTTCACGTCATATATGTTAAATATATAATACCAAATGGAGACTATAAAATAGAGAAGAAATTTATTTAATATTCTCAGAACTACAGTAGCAACTTCAGAGCAAGAAGCAAGAGATCATTAGATTCTACTGTCACTTGGAAAATGTATCCTACACATTAAAAACAGGCATCATTGGTTGAGAAGGATTTGTGTGGTTAGTTGTCTGTATGATAGGAATGAAAAGGTGAGGATTATCACTTCAGAATGGATTTTTGTCAGAAATTAGCACCCTCAACTGGAGATGGTCTGCAAGATAGGCAGATACCAAGCTCTTTTGAATTGTGAAAACTCTCTCGGACAGTGATACAGATTTCAGCATTTTGATGTGACAGCAGGTACATATAAATTACTGTGTTTAGAGAAAATTGTGCTTTATCTGGATGTGGAATATTCTGAGCTCTGATGCAGTGCAGACTGTGATACTATAGACATCATGAGGAATTTTTAGGTAATACCAAGTGACCAGAAAGTCCAATTAAATGCAGAGCATCTGCAGGCTAAGTATTGGAAATAAAACAGTTCTGTCAATAAGCAAAAGCCACGTATTGTTTATACCACCAGCACCTTGGTTTCTTGTGGATGTTACACAGAAAAGAATATATAAGAAAAAAGAAACAATCTCAGTATACTAAGATGATCAAGGAGAAAAGTAGTACAACTCACTTTCCTCTTCAAATCTTGGGCCTACCAGACCTAAAGATTTACACTTAAAACCTCTGTTTGAAGTATTCAGTTAAAAGGATAACCAGATTTTTAAAATACTTTACATGTGATTTGGTATACGCAGGATCTGATACTAAAACTCAGGCTAGAGAGCTGAAATTATTCAAGTGCAGAGAAATCAGGCTCTTGTAGATATACACTGTTTATATTCACATTAAACTTTAAGCCATTTTCTTTACGGAAATTATTCTGTATCAAATTCTTAAAACTGGGTTCTTTTTAGAAATCTTACACTTTTATGAATACGTATTGAATTTATTTTGTTTCCTTCTAATTATAAACATTTCTTAACACTGTTTTCAAGCGTTTTTGTTATCTTTTGGATATGAATTATAGTTTAAATCTCAATTTTAAGGCTATTTTAACTTTTGCCTTGGTGATTATGAATCATTTTCTGTCGGATGATTAAAACAAATATTAAGGCCGAACATGGTGGCTCATGCCTTTGATCCCAGCACTTTGAGAGGCCAAGGTGGGCAGATCACTTGAGGCCAGGAGTTGACCGGCCTGGTCAACATGACAAAACCCCGTTTCTACTAAAAATACAAAAAAAAAATTTAGCCAGATGTGGCACACATCTGTAATCCCAGCCACTTGGGAGGCTGAGGCAGGAGAATCATTTGAACCTGGGAGGTGGAGGCTGCAGTGAGCGAAGATTGTGCCGCTGCACTCCAGCTTGGGACAGAGCAAGACTCTGTCTCAAAAAACAACAACAACAAATATTATCTTTGGTTTCTCTTATGTACATCTTATTCTTTAAATATATTTCTTGAACTGTGGTGAAGATAAGAGTTTTAGATTCAAAGTATCTCAGCCTAACTAGGATACAGGAATCCAGTGAACATTTTGCCCTTCCATAAACAGTTCTATTGAGAAATTGTATGTTTAATATTTTTGCCATCATTCAGAACCTTTTTAGAACTTGGGAGGTTTTTTTGGTTTGTTTCTTTGTTTTGATTGTCTGTTAAAGACTATAGCAAAAAAAAAATCTATAAATATATCTACTTGCTGAATTTCTTAACTTGACAATACAAGAACTAAATCGTGGATTATTTTCTCAAACTTGCCTTAAATGCTTTTTGGGCTAAGTAATTTTGTCTATAAATTAAGTTCTTCATTACATCTTTCAGGTTACTGAGCAGCTAACTGACGTAGCAAAGGAATAGTTTATTACCTTCAGTCAATTCTACTCTTTTCCCTTGTTTCAGCTTTTCTCTGAGAATGGCTTTTATTTTTCAAAAAAAATTTTTTTCTTCTTTAAAGTTAGCATATGCTTTTGACCAGTCTTACTGGTGGCAAATCTCCTAGTATTTGAGGGTGGGTTGAATATTGGGAAACAGCTCTTAAGTTCTCAGAGCCAATTCAAGCTTATATATTCCCAGAACTTGGCTCCAGGAGCTTAAGATCAATCTCTCCTGAATGTTTTGATCAAAGATGACAAAATCATAATTTGTTTTTTCAGGCTACCTTGTAGACTAATTTTGGTGTTTTGCAGACTGTAGAAGGCTCAAAGGAGTTTATAATCTTTTACATAAATGAAGCAAGTGCATAAATATTCTAGCTTGTTTCATCATTTAAGTCATGAGTAAGTCAAAACATTTTAAGTATTTGGAGAAGGCAATTCTAGACAGACATCTCAAAATAAGGGAAAGTAGCATCATTGGAAAAAAAAATATGGTCTCTCAAGATTAACTGGTATGAACAAAATTCCAGCTATGCTTGGATTGTTAGAGTACTTACCAAGTTGTATTTTGTTATCATGGAAACCTAAGCTGTCACTTTTTTCTTTTGCTGAAAACTCAGGATATAAAAATTAACAGTAGTGTAGATTTTTATGAAGTTGAGAAGGATTTTAAACATTCACTCTTGTGGAATGTTAAATTAGTATAAGAAAAACCTTGTTTACTATTTCATATAACATAAAGAGAAGTTTTGTTTTGATTTCATTTCTACCAATGTGAATGAGACCCTTGTAACTTTGTATTCAGATGTTGTGCTGTTTGGAGATACTCTGTTGAATTAGAGAAGTATAGTAGCATGAATTCACTTTCCTGAGCTACAGATTATAGGTAGAAGTGACAAGGTTTAAGGTAAGAAGGAAAAGTTGTGATAATGACAGCTTTAATTTTGACCCTCCTCCATCTCTCCAAGATTAGAATATCACAAGACTTTCCTTGCAAAATTTTTCTTCCCAAGATGGAAATTAAATCAGAGTTGGTTTATGGTGGTTTGAGAATATAATTTCATGTTTTAATTGCCAACTCTAAAGATATTTTAAGTTGCATAGAGATTGGGGGTTTTAAATGTAGTTATTGTGTAGTTCTATTCTCTCTGATAGTAGTGATAGACTAGCTTCCACTTCCAAAACATAAATAGATATTCTTTGTGGCTAGGATGTTTTATAGTTTCCTATGAGCTCCTAAGAATTAGCATTTCATGTACAATAATTTTTGTTTTGAAATTGTTATCCATGTTAAAGACCGTTGAGTATTCCTTTCTGCTGCCGTACATGAGCTGTTTAGGAATCTTTGGAAATGAATTTTTTGTTATGTCAGTTAGTGCAAATACTAAATATTATTTGTGTTGAAAATAAAATGCCTTGTGTGTTATGAGAGTTTATATTTCGTAAAATTTAAAAGCATTTTCTAAATACTGTGATATTTGCAAGTGGATATTTGTGAAATTCAGTTTTCTCAATGATAAAGATAACACAGTATGCTTATGTTGACTGATTCTTTCCCCTGACTTGGTCTTAGTA
The DNA here is from genome assembly GCA_963573385.1 of Cacajao melanocephalus. Lineage (NCBI taxonomy): Eukaryota > Metazoa > Chordata > Mammalia > Primates > Pitheciidae > Cacajao > Cacajao melanocephalus. The sequence continues at coordinate 7,243 of CAUYLG010049852.1, forward strand.
AATTATTTCTGAACAACCAGGAGGCCTTTAGGTAAGCTAGCTGACATTAAAGTCTAACTTAGATATATCATGATGTTTTAAATAAGATTTGTCAGAATACTTGAGTGCACAGACCACTGTTTGAAACTAGATTTCATTTCCTGTCATTTTCATATTAGAAGCTATAACTGATTTGGAGGCTATGTTGCTTGTGTAGAGTCAGTTATTCAAAAAAGGAATAACTTTATTAAGGTAAAAGTGGGCACTATTACCTATTTTTATTTGGTTAATGTATGTAGTCTTTATACATTCAGTTTGCAGAAAAGTTTCAGGAATTTAAAGAAGCTGCTCGACTAGCAAAGGAAAAATCACAGGAGAAGATGGAACTTACCAGTACACCTTCACAGGTAGGTATATAATTTCTATTCTTAATTATGAGCCTTGTTCATTTCAGATAGTATCCTTTATGCCAGAATTAAATCTCCAAAGTACACATAGAAAGGCACCCTTTAGTGTGGTGGTTCATGCCTCTAATCCTAGGACTTTCAGAGGCTTAGGTGGGAGAATCACTGGAGCCCGGGAGTTCAAGACCAGTCTGAGCAACACAGGGAGACATCATCTCTACAAATTAAAAAAAAAAAAAATTAGCCAAGCATGGTGGTGCAAACCTGTGGTCTGAGCTACTTGGGAAGCTGAGGTAGGAGAATCACTTTCCTGGGAGTGCAGCTAAGGCTGCAGTGAGCTATGATTGTGCCAGCCTGAGCAACAGCAAGACCCTGTCTCAAAAAAGAGAGAGAGAGAGAGAGAGAGAAATGTATGCTTTAGTTAATTTGTACTGCTAGAAAAAGGTTTCTCTATATGCCAATGTCTACACAAATATTTTTAATCAAAATTTCAGTTTAGTAGTTAAATTCAAATTACTTAATGTGCTTGTAACTTAGCAAAAGTACATAAAGATCGTGTGATAATCTGTCAAATGTAAGCACAAGGGGAGTCATAGGAAAAGTTCAGGAAAACAAGTTTATTATACTCACAGGTCCTAGAAACAGGGAAAGTCTTAGGGTGGTCAAGAGACAGAAAGCAGGAGTGAGGGGAAAGCTGAGGTAGAGCCTTTATTGGAATTTCCATGGGAACAACAAACCAGGGGAGAAGAAATAGTTTAGGATTGGCTGGTTTGAATAATTTCAGGGGGCTCTAAACTATGGGGGTGGTCCCTCATTGCCTGGTAACTGGCCATGGAATAATTAAGTTAGAGGAATATTGTCTCCTGGGATGTATGGACCAGATACAGGAGATATGGCTCTGGATTGGCTAGTTTGCATATCAGAGGCATACTCTGGACTGGGCTCTTGCTGTCCTTAAGAATTAGCTAGCCCTGGAGGGAAGAAGCAGTCTCTTTCCAGCCAGGAAATGTTTTTTAAAGATGTCAAAAATGTCATAATATACGTAAAGTTAAAATATGCACGCATGCACACATATGCACAAACAATAGGGTTTGTTTTACATACTTTATTTATTTATTTATTTACTGACTGACTGAGATAGAGTCTTGCTCTGTCACCCAGGCTGGAGTGCAGTGGCACGATTTTGGCTCACTGCAGCCTCTGCCTCCCAGGTTCAAATGATTCTCATGGCTCAGCCTCCTGAGTAGCTGGGATTATAGGCATGTACCACCACACCTGGCTAATTTTTGCATTTTTAGTAAAGGTGGTGTTTTATCACGTTGGCCATGCTGATCTCGAACTCCTGGCCTCAAGTGATCCACCTGCCTCAGCCTCTCAAAGTATTGGGATTACAGGCATGAGCTACCACGCCCAGCCTGTTTTGCATATGTTTAAAATATACTTAAATCTGACAGTTAGAACATCTTTATGCTTAGTACTGAGATAATGGTTATAAGTTTTACAAAAGTATCACTTTTTCTTTTACCAAAGGACCTTTTACTTGTGCATCATAATCTTTTTCATTGGAAATTATATCTCTAAGTAAAGTTGATTAAATAGTTACATTTGGTACTTTTATAATACAAGGGTTTTACTGTCTGTTTCATATAGAATGCCAATATTTTCAGCCTTTTAATAGTAGGCTTTTCTAAAATTAATTTTTATTTAAATTGTGTTTTTAAGAGTAGGATTCAGCTCTGTGCTGTTTTCTTCTGTAGTAATTGTTTCTGAACTGTGCTCAGTAGCTTTTATGAAAAGGAAGAATCAGATGTTACAAATGTTTCTCTGGAATAATGTCAGTAGTAGCAGATTTACATGGAACTTTCTTGAAGTAAATAGGAATTGCCTTGGAATTTAATGACTAACCAAATGATTGGAACAGTTCAGAAAATTATTTGTTCTTTATCTCCCTCTCTACTTTTTTTGTTTTTTTTTTTCTTTTTGGAGATGGAGTCTCGTTCTGTTCTGGTTGGAGTGCAGTGGTGCCATCTTGGCTCACCGCAAACTCCGCCTCCTGGGTTTAAGCGGTTCTCCTGCCTCAGCCTCCTGATAGCTGGGACTACAGGTGCATGCCACCATGCCCAGCTAATTTTATGTATTTTCAGTAGAGACGGGGTTTCACTGTGTTAGTCAGGATGGTCTCGATCTCCTGACCTGGTGATCTGCCTGCCTTGGCCTCCTAAAGTGCTAGGATTATAGGCGTGAGTCACTACGCCTGGCCCTCCCTTTTCACTTTTATCACTCAACTCTTTTTGGTAAACTCTACTGGTATAGAGTTGATTTTTTTTAATAAGAATAAAGGAGAGCTCTGTCAAATGTGCTTAAAGTACATATTCCCTCATAGACTAAAGGTGTACTCCAGATTGAAGCCAAAGCTTCCATTATACATCTGTACATGCAATGACCTAGAATAACTTAGATGATAATTTTGAAACTTCTCTTGAATCTGTGTTCTCCAAGTGCTGTGAACGTGTAGTGATACTTTTAAACATAAAAGCACTTTTAAAATTAAGTGCCGATACATGTTGGGAGCCCTAATTCCTCTGGTGAATGATTCCAGTGTTACAAAAAGATGCAACAAACAGCACATTCAGTAAGAGAGTACTCAAAGGATTTTAATGAAATTGCGATGGATTAAGCTTTAAGATTGTAATTAGTTCTTGTTTCTCTAATCATAACTTCCATTTTTGTTTAATTGCTCATGAACCATTATAAGTTGCTGCTAAGATCCCTGTTCCTCTTTGGTGGAAAGAATGACTTTAAGCCTCTGCTTTGATTAAAAGAATATATCAAAGAGGCTTATATTTGAAAAATACTATGAAATATAAAGAATAAGGAAATATCTTAAGTTTCTCGATATTTGATAACCAAAATAAATAGACCTAAATTTATCTTATGAAAACATTTGAGGTCTAATTGTCAATTTAATATACAGAGGCCAGAGAGAATTGTTGTTTAAAAAGCATTTATCAGCCAGGCATGGTAGGCACCTATAGTCCAAGCTACTCAGGAGGCTAAGGTGGGAGGATTGCTTGAACCGAGGGGTTTGAGGCTGCAGTGAGCTACAATCCCCTCACTGTACTGCAGCCTGAGTGACAATATCTAATGTGTCTGTTTTAGTTTGAATTGTATGGCCATTGGCCATGTCTACCCTACTTGATTCTCACTGACTTAATGCAGTCTGCTAAATTAATGCTGCCTGAAGAATGTAACGTTACTCTGGAATTTTGCAAAAGAACTGTTAAGTGGGATAATTGGTAATAGGTTAAATAGGAAAATCGATAATAGTAGAAACTTGGTTGGCCATAGCTTTTGTTTTTATTTGAGGGAGGTATAAGAGACTGGTTAAAAGTTTGAGTCTGACAAACCTAGACATAAATTATTTTTGTTGCTATGTATTACACTTGGTTGTTTAACACAAGTGTGTTTATACATTTATAACATGAGTATTTTTTTTTTTTTTGAGACAGAGTCTCGCTCCATCGCCAGGCGCCAGGCTGGAGTGCAGTGGCGTGATGTTGGCTCACTGCAACCTCCGCCTCCCGCGTTCAAGCGATTCTCCTGCCTCAGCCTCCCATATAACATGAGTATTACATTACTTATAGGATCATTGAAATAAATAAATATGGTAATCACACAATGTCAGGTCATGGTTAATAATAGGGGCTCTAGAATTTGGATTTGAATCTGGGCTCCAACCCTTAATAGTTTTCTGAGCTTAGGCAAGTCACTATTTTTCTTCCTCTGTAAAATGAGAATGAGAACAATATGTCCTTATTAGGAATATTGTGAGAATTAAATGAGGATTAGGAAGTGCTTAGCATGTAGTAGTAAATGCCTAAAAACTGTTAACAACTCATGTAGTTGTTATGGGGAGAATGATGATATAAAGCCTCAACCTAGTGTCTGGCACTAATGGTTATCTTTAAAAATTCAGACGCGGCTGGGCGTGGTGGCTCAGGCCTGTAATCCCAGCACTCTGGGAGGCCGAGGTGGGCGGATCATGAGGTCAAGAGATCGAGACCATCCTGGCCAACATGTGAAACCCCATCTCTACTAAAATTACAAAAATTAGCTGGGCGTGGTGGTGCGCGCCTGTGGTCCCAGCTACTTGGGAGGCTGAGGCAGAAGAATCGCTTGAACCCAGGAGGCAGAGGTTGCAGTGAGCCAAGATTGCGCCACTGCACTCCAGCCTGGCAACAGAGCAAGACTCCTTCTCAAGAAAAAAAAAAAAATCAGATGCCTTAATTGTATATTTATACAATATATATATATTTGAAAAATACTATACATCAGAATTCTGTATCAGAGTTCCCTGAAAGACTTGCTAAAACTCAGATTGGTGAGCCTCACTCACAGTTTCTGATTTAGTAGGTCTAAGATGGAGCCCAAGTATTTGCATATCTAACAACTTTCTAGGAGATGCTGAAGCCGTTCCTATGTTAGATATTATATTGTAGAATATTATCTATGCCTAATTCAGGTGTGGGTTTTATTTTAATTTTTAGCCATTTACATTTTAGTCATTTCATAGTATTTAGCCTGGCTCTCATTAAAATAACCACTTTAGTTTTCCATTCAAAATCAGCAGTTTACATAGTACTTAATTCAGTTATATAATTATATAAATAGAATTGGCATAAACAGGTTTGGAACACATGCAGCTGACTCTTGGTAAGCATTTAATGCAGCTGGTGGGTGCAAAACATCCAAGCAGAGAGTGACAATTAACCCACTAACCCAAAGCATCAATCAGCCAGTATACTTTACATAGCGAAGGAAGAGCATAAATTAATCCAGAAAGTCAGATTATAAGAACAGTGATTGTCACAAAATGGATTTCAGAAAGGTGGCTGTAGATGGTGACCAACTATAGGAAAAATGTGTGACAGAGGATATGGGGATCTTGTTTGAGATCTCAGCCTCATCTTCCTTTATGTATCCTTTTGCTGTCTTTTTGATCCCTTTTTCTTTCTTTCCATTCCCACTGTTATGGGATCTCAAGACTGTTAGCTCTTCCCCAGTTTTTCTGTCCGACTCTCTGCTCAGAAAAGAGTAGTGTTCTCATCTTTAAGTATAAAACACTAGAGTGGACTGAGTCTTCCACAAATGTTTGTTAAATGGTAAAGAAAGGGCCTTGTTTTCCTTAAGCCAACAAGGATGAAACAGTAATGGGAATTTAATTTCAGGTTTTATTGGCATGAAATGGAAGATGGTAGTGCTATTTGGTATAGTGGGTCATGGGAGCGCTGCTGCCTACCTCCCCAGCCCACCCTTCTAATACAGAGTAGGTCTGCGATACCACCCTAAAGGCTTGTCCGAGAGTAAGGGTCAAGGTCAATTTTTTTCCATGTGTTTCAGAATATTTCTCATTTTTTGCCTTTCATAGCCAAAAATTCAGCTGTGGGTTTTATTTTAATTTTCACTTAAGTTACCCACTTCACAAATGGGTAGGAAGAGAGAGAATTCTTAAGCATTTTCTGAATCTCACATCTGTGCTTAGGCGGCTTTTTTATAATAGGTTGCATCTGCTAGTTTTGATTTCCTTGATATTCTCTCAGATTTTTACTTGCAAAAATATATTTTTTCTTCAATGTTATTATCCTTTTTCTTACTGCAGATTATTTGTTTTGGTGGGAGGTATAGGGAGAGTTTCTCAGAAGCAAAATGAGATGTAAGTGGTTTTATTTTCTCAAAGCGAGGATATAAAGGGTATACAAAGGTTCATTTGATCTGTTTTTATTTCATTTTATTTTTTGCTTTTTTTCGTTTTTCTTATCAGCTTTGGGTACACACACCAAAAAAGAATAACTGAAATAGGATGTTTAGGAAATTACACAAAATTTAGATGAAAAAAGAAGTACATGCTTAGAATATGTTAAATAAAAAACATGTTTCAAGTACTATTTTAAGCATATGTAAAATTTCTGGAAGGTTTTACAGAATACTTTTGGCTACCTCTGGGGTAGTTGGAGGGAAAGAGGGTTTCATTTTCCTTTTGTGCCCTCATGTACTGTTAGAATTTTTTCTTGTTTTTCATCAGTAAATACTAATTTTATATTTTTAAAGCTGACTTTTAAAAAACCCAGTTTCTCAGTTGGTTCAGAATGAAAAATGAAATTAAAAAAATAAAATACCATGCTTTGGATGGGCTTTTTGTTTTTCATTTTGGTATAACTTAGATCTAGGATAACTATGCCATTAGTTAAATGTAGCTAATCCAGTTTTCTGAAGAAAAGCTTGCTGCATTTAGATGTTGAAATTGCTACAACCTCTATCTCTTTCTCCCCTTCTTAACTTGCCCCTGGGAACAGTCTACTTTAATAGCATTTAGATTTGTAGCCTCTCCAAGTCCCGTGCCTCAAGCCCTACTCCCTGTTATTTTACCCTCAAAGTGACAGGAGCATATATCCCAGAAGATGATAACAACCATAAGTCAAACTGCTACTCCTCTTCCTCTCTCTCTTTGTACTCCCAATGTACTTTTGCACACTGTTTTCATCCAGTTCCAGTAAATCCCTGAGTTAATCCTTAATTGCTAACCCTGGTTATGCCCTTTAAGTTAACAAGATAATTTGTTTTGTTTTGTTTTGTTTTTTGAGATGAAGTCTTACTTTGTTGCTCAGGCTGGAGCGCAATGGCACAATCTCAGCTCACTGTAACCTCTGCCTCCTGGGTTGAAGCGATTCTCCTGCCGCAGCCTTCCGAGTAGCTGAGATTAGAGGTGCCTGCCATCATGCCCAGCTAATTTTTTTTGCATTTTTGTAGAGATGGGGTTTTACCATGCTGGCCAGGTTGGTCTCGAACTCCTGACCTCAGGTGATCTGCCCACCTCAGCCTCCCAAAGTGTTGGGATTATAGGCATGAGCCACCACACCTAGCCAGTAATTTGTTTCTGTTGTCATTTCTACTGAATTGAATCTTCACCAATTTAACTGTTTAGCAGATTGCACATTCAGCCTTTCATTATTTTAATTTGGCTTGGCCTGTCTTGGAGAGAAATAGGCCTGATTTGTTAATACCAGAGATGATTATTTTATGGTTTCTTACTGGCTGGTTAAATTTTTTCTGACTAATTAATATGGTCCATAACTGACCTAGAAGTAGTCACTTTGTGGTTGCTATTCCCATTATTCACTTAATAGGATTTTGACTTTGTTGTAAAACATTTTTATATTGTCACATTATACTGTAGATTTTATTCATGCATTGACTGCCAGCTAATGGAAATAGTGGATTTAAGAGAAAGATTTAATAAAAATGAAATTAAAGGTCAAAATACAAGTTCTGAAAATTGAAAAATGGTTAAACGATAATGTGGAATTAAAGTATCCTTTTGATCTTTAATAGTTTGAATAGATTATAGCATTATGAAACTATTAGTTAAAATACTTAAATGTGAAATAAAATACAGTAATATAAAACCAGAAGTCCCAAAAACAAAAGTCTCACCATGTTAATATTTTACATATTTTTTCTAGCACATCATGTGTAACATTCTAAACGTGAAGTATATAAATATCATAACCTAGATTCTGCTTTACATTCTGATATTTAAAAATTATATGTATTTTGCTACGTTGCTCATATTTGTCTTTTATTAAAGGAAATCTTGTATTCTTTTAAGTTGACAAATTATGACAATTTCTAACCACTCCCCTGTTGGACACTTATTTTTTTTCCCCAAACGTAGACAGATATTTCAGTTGTGACATCTTTTTGCCAAGGGATCATAACAGGTCCACCAAGCTGCTCTTTAACAGTCTGGTTTTAACGCCTCCTCTAGTTAATAGGTCTATCAAATGACTTCTCATTCTGATTTCCAATAACAAATTTAGATAATCTGATGGTGGCAGACATAAGTGTCAGCTTGAGCTTCATTTTAAATTCAATTTATTTAAAATGAAATAAATTTTAATGTTATTTAAATAAATTTACTTTGAAAGGCAAATCTTAATGAAAAGTAGAAATAAGACAGGAAATTTTGTGAAGAAAAATAATTCCATTATGAGTACCAGACAAGATAAGCTGAAATGCACTAACATCATTATAGATAATAGGTTATAGAGGCATTTCTGCTTGTTTTTCTAAGTAGCACTATAGGGATTGAAAAGTAGGGCAGATAAAACGTGTTGCAAATCTCATTCACCCCTTTGCCCTCCTCCTCTCCTCACCCACTTCTTCTCCTGTACCCTTTCCATTATCTACTTCTTCCACCAAAATCACATCTCACATTTTCGTGCGTCTTTTCTTTGGAAGTATAGTAATTCTTTGAATATCTTTTATTCTGACCAAATTAGTTATATAAACCAAACGTTTTTCAATTATTTGAAATTATGTTTCTGAATTACATTATATTTCCATTTCTAAATTGTCTGTCACAGAGAGTTTTCTTGTGAGTTGCCCAGCTTCAAAAAACTTTTTTTCATAGCTTGCCATGAATAAAAAATAAAAACTTCCAAGTTTTATTTTTTAAGTCTTTGACTCAAATTTCAGTTGAAATTTGGTTCATCAGTAAGTGTATGTCAAAGGCAGTTTTAACCTCAAGATGATATTGTGCACTTTAACAAAAGTGTAACTGTTTTTTATTCCCACCCCCTTTTTTTTTAAAGGAATCTGCAGGCGGGGATCTTCAGTCTCCTTTAACTCCAGAAAGTATCAACGGAACAGACGATGAAAGAACACCCGATGTGACACAGAATTCAGAGCCAAGGGCTGAACCAACTCAGAATGCATTGCCATTTTCACATAGGTACAGATTCAATTCAGCAATCATGATTAAGTAAATGTGTAAATATGGAAATGTTTGCTTTCAGGAACCCTTGTAGTTACAAGCTTTAAGTGAAAATTCTAGGTTGACTTTGACTTTTTTTTTTAACTGCTTCTGTTAACCTCAGAAACAAAATACACAAACTTTTTATTAATTTATAGTTTGTAGTTGTCTAGATGGACTGCAGTGAACATATCCTTTATGTAGAAAAAGGAGCACTAAGCTAATTAGAGTACAAATGTTTTTCAGTGAAATAAAATAGTGTAAGTTGCCTCTACCTGTCTTTTAACATGGCCTCTAAAAGGCCTCCTTTATTAACCTTGTTTCTGTTTTTGTGTATGTTCCTGAAGGTTATAAGTTGTCATTTTTTTTTTAAGTAGGCTTTCCACTCTGAAATTAAGTTTTATCACAGTCTTCAAAGCGACCACATGATTTCACAGAAGGAAACAGTGAGATAACTTCTAGCATGGGATTGTTAATGTTAATGGCAGATCTATCTTTGCCCACCAGCTAACAGGAGATAAGTCTTCACTTGCTTTAGAATCTTAAAAGAATTTGATACTCTGAAAAGATATAATTTATCCTAAATGTGTTCCAAACCAGTTATATTAATTATTGGCCATGCTTGGTATTTTTAGGGTATAAGGAGGTCTGTGCAATTGCAGTCTTGGAAATGTAAAACAAATACCTATCAGTCATCTATTTAAAAGTTAATCTTTATCCTTCTTTGGAAACTTTTCACTAGGTTAATTTTAGTTAAAATTAGGAAAACAATTTTCCTTTATTGTACATTGCTTTTGAGGACCAATTTTTTGAAAAAATTCTTTGCCATATTAGCAAAATTGAAATGAAGTGAGATACTCTTCAACTCTTTCTCATGAGAATTTTTATTTCAGCTGAAATTTGTTGAATATTAAGGGCATAGGATTAAATATAGTAGAGGCTAACATTGAGAGACCTCATTGTCAGGCTGAGAAAGAAGAAAAAATTAGTTAAGGTGTTTAAAGGAATGGCCAGGTACAGTGGCTCATGCCTGTAATGCCAGCACTTTGGGAAGCTGAGGTAGAAGGATCACTTGAGGCCAGGAGTATGAGACCAGCCTGGTCAACATAGTGAGACCCCTGTCTCTACAAAAAATGTAAAAACTTAAACCAGGCATGGTGGTGCACACACCTGTAGTCTTAGCTACTTGAGAGGCTGAGGCAGGAGGATCACGTGAGCCTGGGAATCCAAGGCTGCAGTGAGCTATGTTGGTGCCACTGTACTGCAGCCTGGGTGACAGAGTAAGACCTTGACTCTAAAAAACAAAAAAGATTTGTTTAGGAATGAACAGAGGAAAACTGACTGTGAGCCTATTCTAATTTGTTGCTAACAGTGCTAATAATTTTACATGAAACAGTAGACATACTTTGGAGTTATGGATTTATTGCTTTATTGCCGTATAACCATATTTTCTTTTTTTAGTGATAAAGATGACTGAACACATGAAAAAATTTTAGTTCTTCTTATCTGAATAATACATTTACATTGATTTGTTAAATATAGTCTTTAAAAATATATGGTTACAATTAAATAATGATATTAGTATGCAATTTTTAAAAATATTTTACTATGTTGAGGAAAGGAAAAATTTTCTTCCTATTAAATTGTTTAACATATCCATTTAATAAACAGACCTAAAACTTCACTGAACATAATTATATACTTGATTTTTTTTGGCTAACACTTAAATTGAGTCATCTGTGTTGAATACTGTAGCATTTAGAAATAAGAATTTTGTATTTAACATTTGTAAAAGCTATTTTTAGTTTATGCACCTAAAATTTTCTAAATTTCTTCAATTTTGTTAATCCTTAATATTTGGAATTACTGCTTGGAATTGGTCTTCTCTGCTGATTTTTGTCTGTTCTGAAGAGTCTAATTAGAGGTCCTTTGACTTGAAGTACATAGCTGCTTTGACTATGGGAATTCATAGGTTAGTCATGGAGATACTTGACAGAGTTCTGAATATAAAACTTAGCAGATCAATTTAAGTTTTTAATTATGTGAAGGGTATTACATAATCTTATAGTTCTTATTATTTTAAAAGTACTTCACAGGCTTTTATAAGACATTCTCTGAACTTGTTTTGATTTTACGTAATCAATATTAATCAGTATTCAACTAGTTACTTGACTGAAAATAAGATTTCCACCAGAGGTGTTGAACATTGAGTATTTTAAGTTAATGCTAGAATCCCAGAATATCAGAGCTAGAAGAGACCTTAGAAGTGATATAATCCAAGATTTTCCAAATTATGGTAGTTTGATGTCAATTTAATAGGCTATTTGTGGCTTTCTGAAAAATGAAATATAATAAAACCAAAGAGAAAACATCAGACTAAAACTCATTAAGAGTAGAAACTGTTTCAATAGTATACATATATGTGTGCGTGCCGATTATAGTGTAAAATGTCAAAGTTTGAAAGCATGTGCCTTTGGCATGTGGAAGACTAAATCCCAGCGGTTAGGTGAGTTGCCTAAGTCACATAGTTCATTGGTAACAACTGTGAGTCTTTACAGCTTAGCTCTTTGACCCTGGTATGCACTGTCAGGTACAGTACATTAGGCAGATATCCAACGCAAGCACTTTCTTGTGTCAGGAAGTTAGTAACTGTTCCTATCCTAGGAGACCTATATAGAAATAAGATCTGCGTTTCATGAATTAGAGACAGAATATTAAAATAACTTTAATTGAAATCTGAAACTCACAAGTGTTTAAACTGGGCACACTATTATTTTTTCCCATTGCAACCAACACAATTAAAATCTTACATTTTTAAGGCTTATTTAGACTATATTGCCTTCCTTCTTCATCATGTGTTTTAGCAGAAAAGAATGAGTAGCAGAAAAACTTTTGGCCAGTTTTTCTCTGTTTTGGTTGATTCCATTTTACTGCTAAATAAGGAGCAAAATCACTAGAATGTCTATGTGCTAAAAAAAAAAAAAAAAAAAAAAGATGGAGGGATATAGGGAACAGTGATATAGTCAAATTAATTAAGAGTTGACTGTAGTAATAGCTACTTAGCAAGCCATTTGTTCTTTTCTTAAAATGCAAATTTTATGACTAAACCTCATGAATTTGTTAATTAACGTATCAAAAGAAGGTCCTGCTTTTCATTTAGCTCTGAAAGTTTTAGTAACATGGTTACAGTTTGTTGTCTTTCTTAAAAAGTTACTTAGCTTTAGAGAAATAAGCAAGATTTAAAAGATTTTTAATATTTATAACCTTTTACTATAAAAATTTTCAAGCATATATCAGAGAGAAAATACTATAATGAACTCTTCTAAACATGTCACCTGCTTTCAACAGTTATGAAAAAATAGCCAGTCTTACTTCATCTCTGCCCTCATCTACTCCTCCTCCACTGTGTTGTTCTTAAAGCAAATCCCTGGCATACTTTCATCCACAAATACTTTTCTAAAATTACTTTTGAACTTTTGAAAAACTTATTTACTAAGCTGTTACAACTTTTTGTATCATTTCTGATTTAGTGGCATTATAGATTACCTTGAATCATTACTACTTTCTTTGATTTTTAGCTATGCAGCTGAACTAAATTTTAAATGTATGAGCTGCTCAATACTCCTTAGTGAAGTGCTATAGTACTGTATTATATCCTTGTCATAAACTATGCAAAAACATTCTTATTGAATAAGCTTCAGTTAATTCATACTGTTTTAGTGTACTTATTTTTAAAGTTTAGAGATGTGTAGAAAATGGAGATCATGAGGATGAAATGTTTACTGATTTTTTTGGGGGAAATATTATTAAATTTTATCTAAATTGTTATTTCTTTCTAAAAAAATTTTTTTTAACCTAAATTATAATGTCTTTTGAGATTGAGCAGGTATACATTTGAACCAATTGAAGTCTTTAGGACATCCTTTGAAACTAATCTTAGATTGTCTATATATCAAATAAAGTTGCTATATACTAATAGGCTGGCATATACATAAGAGGGAAAGTTTTGTTCTCTTTCCAGGGAATTATTGTTTGCTTCACAGCATCCATTGTCTGGGGAATTCTAGAATTTACTTTCTTTTTTAAAATAAATAATAAATAGATTGTTAAAAAATTTAAAGTCACTGAAAATTATACTGGAAATAGTTGATTTTACAGTATTCCAGTGCTGTCACAAAGTAATACTGAAAACCATAAGTTTTTATTTTGTTCATTACAATTTTTTGATCCTCAAATATACGGTACTATACTGATAAAAAATTGTTACCATATTTTTGAGAGTTCAGAAAACACATATATACATTAGTTTGTGAAGCTATTTTTGTACTGATAAATTTTAATAACAGTTTGATTACATTAATACAAAATGGCCTCTTTTAAACACTGATTATATTTAGATTCTTCTAATGTTTAGATAATGTGTTCTCATGGTGCTTCTAGAATTTATGTATTTTGGGGATATTGCATGTACCTTCTATTCTGAGATTGTTTTCTGCCACTTTATGTGTTTCTAATAGATAATCATTAAAGGATGTATGCAGAAATGTCACTTTCTAGCATATTAGTTTTGCTTTAAATCAGTTTAACTACAGTTTTATCAAAATGTATGACATCTGTGTGGGTTTATTCCGTTTGTATTTATTATCAAAATTTTAGAAAGCCCCTACTTTAAAACTATGACTAGGAATTTTTGTGCAATTTCAAAAACTAAATTTCACTGGAAATTTTACATAGCATTTTAACTAAATGCTAGTTAAGTACAAATACACCAAAAGAAGTGCAAAATTTTTATGTTTAACAGAATAAATACAAATTAAAACACAAAAAGAAGTGTTTAATCTTTTTTTTTTCTTGAGATGGAGTCTCACTCTGTCCCACAGGCTGGAGTGCAGTGGCGCGATCTCGGCTCACTGCAACCTCTGCCTCCCAGGTTCAAACCATTCTCCTGTCTCAGCCTCCCAAGTAGCTGGGATTCCAGGTATATGCCACCACGACTGGCTGATTTTTGTATTTTTAGTAGAGACAGGATTTCGCCATGTAGGCCAGGCTGGTCTCGAACTCCTGACCTCTAAGGATCCGCCCACCTCGGCCTCCCAAAGGGGATTACAGGCATAAGCCACTGTGCCTGGCCCTAATCTTATTTTGGTGTGTGTGTGTGTGTGTGTGTGTGTGTGTGTGTGTATGTATGTGTATATATGTGTGTTTCATTTCTTTTTTTCATTTTTTAAATATATATTGGGGTTTTTTTTGTTTTTTCTTTTAAATTTATTTTTATTTTTTTGTTTATTTTTTATTTATTTTTGTTCCTAATCTTAAATATAGTTTGGATTTACTGTACTTTGAAGATGATAAAAACAGGAAAAAAGTGAATGACTGTTAAGAGCTCTGAGGTGCTACATTCTCCACACAGTGACATGTTTAATGGGTAGTAAGAAAATCTTAGATTATAGTAATAAACTAAAATAGAAGTAATTTCTGTGGATAACTTTTGTTTGGATAAGACTAGACTGTATATAAAGCTGGGACTTGATTTCACAAGAAGTGACTATCGTTGATAAAATTGTAGGTGAAAAATTTAAGTTGTGGGATTCTCCCTAATAATTGACTTAAATATCATTATTCTTCTACCATCAAATCTCAAAAACTAGGTTTTTCAAGATTAATTTGAAGGCAAGGAACATTTGTGAGAGATCATAACAATTTAGAGATGTCAGAATTTTTTTCCTAATTGTGAACAGTAGTATTTTATAAGAAGTACTGTAGTAGTTTGGTCATGTACACTGTTATGCATTCTCTGGAAACTGAGAAGCAATTTTTTTTTTCTGAGACAGAGTTTTGCTCTTGCTGCCCAGGCTGGAGTGCAGTGGCATGATCTCAGCTCACCGCAACCTCTGTCTCCCAGGTTCTAGTGATTCTTCTGCCTCAGCCTCCCGAGAAGCTGGGATTACAGGCATGCGCCACCATGCCTGGCTAATTTTGTATTTTTAGTAGAGATGGAGTTTCTCCATGTTGGCCAGGCTGGTCTCAAACTTCTGACCTCGTGATCTGCCTGCCTTGACCTCCCAAAGTTCTGGGATTACAGGTGTGCGCCACCGGGCCCTGCCTAGAAGCAATTTATATGTTTTAAAATAAGACGATATAAGAAATATAATTTAGTGACCTAGAGTGTTCATTAGCTTTCTGAATAGATACATTTACATTTTCCTATCTTGATTTTTTTTTCAAGAACTAACCTTTATTCTCTAAAGATTTTGAGGAAAATGTTAAAATTTGCTAAACCATTTTGTCAGGCATTATCACTTGATACAGATTATTCACAAGAAAAAAATGATTCTTCATGTGAGATAAAGACGTCATTAACCTACCTCCAATGGCGATTAGACTCTTCCTCTTCTTCACCTCTGCCTTACTGTTACAATTAATGGGAAAGAATGTTCAACCCATTCCTAGGGATTGGCAATTTCTCTTTTCAGGAAGACTAGCTGGAATTACAGATTTGGTCATTTACAGTGGAACAGATTGATCTTAGATTAATTATGATCTCCTTTTTATGGAAGGCTTAAAAAGATTCCTTTTTCCCCTCCATTTCTGTTCTTAGCATGCTATAGTGGGGATTTCATTGAAAGGGAGGTGGGTGACATGGACAGTTTTGCTCTAGGACGTAGGGAAGAATTTTTTTTCCCTTTGAATTTGGCCATCTTTCCTCTTACCAAGATAGTTAGGGCCAAGACCAAGGTGTAAACCTAGGCAGAGATCAGGCAAGCCACAAAATACGTGACATTTGTGATATATGTGACAGTAAGGAATGGTGAGGTCTTTGGTAAAATGCAGTGTGCAGTGATCACCTAAACATATTAAAGCTTTTTAAAATGAAGCCAAATGAGGTTGGAGACTAGGTAACCCGTCTAGTTTCTAGTCTAAACCTTCAAAAGGAATCTCTTTAAAGATTGGTTCCAGCTCTTGCTTCATGTGGATAATACTTAAGACTCACAGTTCATATGGAAATAAGCTCATAATCACTGATATCGAAAGTGGTCATTCTTCAGGGACTGCCTTCCTTGTAGAATGTGTAAAGTGTAGATATGACTGAACAGTTTAAATAAATGTACATTGTACTTTTGTTTTCTCTCAGTTTGCCATTTTCCATTTAGAGTTTAGCTTGGCCATATATTCACTGTTGACCAAATTGTTAATTTTTAGGACTCTGTTTTATTATATCTCAGGTTTATTGAGATAGAACCCACATACTAAATAACTTACCTATCTAAACTATACAATTCAGTGGTTTTTATTCAGAGTTGTGTAACCATCACAACAGTGAATTTTAGAACATTTTCATTACTCCCCACCCCAAAAAGCCCTGTACTCATTATTAGTCATTCTCCCTTTACACCCACACTCTCCCTCCACCTACCCTAGGCAACAACTTATCAACTTTCTGTCTCTATAGATTTGCCTATTCTGAACATTCCATATAAATGGAATCATAATATGTGGTCTTTTGTGACTAGCTTTTTTCACTTAGCATGTGTTTTTTTGTTTGTTTGTTTTTGAGATGGAGTCTTGCACTGTCACCCAGGCTGGAGTGCAGTGGTACGATCTCGGTTCACTGCAACCTCTGCCTTCTGGGTTCAAGCAATTCTTCTGCTTCAGCCTCCCAAGTAGCTGGGATTACAGGCGCCTGCCATTATGCCTGGTTAATTTTTGTATTTTTAGTAGAGACGGGGTTTCACCATATTAGCCAGGCTGGTCTTGAACTCCTGACCTCAGGAGATCTGCCTGCCTTGGCCTCCCAAAGTGCTGGGATTACAGGTGTGAGCCACCACGCCCGGCCAGCATGTGTTTTTTTTTTCTTTTTCTTTTTTTTTTTTTTTTTGAGACAGAGTTTTGCTCTTGTTGCACAGGCTGGAGTGCGATGGCATGATCTCAGCTCACTGCAACCTCTGCCTCCCGTGTTCAAGCGATTCTCCTGCCTCAGCCTCCCAAGTAGCTGGGACTATAGGTGGGTATGCACCACCATGCCCGGCTAATTTTGTGTTTTTAGTAGAGATGGGGTTTCTTCATGTTAGTCAGGCTGGTCTCGAACTCCTGACCTCAGGTGATCCACCCGCCTCAGCCTCCCAAAGTGCTGGGATTACAGGTGTGAGCCACTGTACCCAGCCATGTTTTTAAGGTTGATCCATGTTGTAAAATGTATCAGTATTTCATTTCTTTTTCTTGTCTGATATTCTTGTTCTATGGATATACCATGTTTATCCATCTATCAGTTGATAGACATTTTGGTTGTTTACACTTTTTGAAAGTTCCAATATTATGAATAATGCTGTTATAAACATTTGTGTGTGAGTTTTTGTGCAGACATCTGTTTTCAGTTCTCTTGAGTATATACCTAGGAGTAGAATAACTGGGTTATATGGTCATTCTATGTTTAGCCTTTGGAGAAATTGCAAAGCAGCTGTGCCATTTTGCATTCCCACCAGCACGTATATAAGGGTTCTGATTTTTCCATGTCATCAACATTTGTTATTGTCTGTTTTTTTTTTTTATTATAGCCATCCTGGTTTAAGTGTGAAGTGGTATCTCACTGTGGTTTTGATTTGTATTTCCTTGATGGCTAATGATATTGAGCATCTTCCCATGTGCCTTGTTAGTGACTTGTATATATTCTTCCGAAAAATGGCTGTTCAGATCCTTTCCTCATTTTTAATTAGATTGTTTGTCTCTTTATTGTTGAGTTGCAGTTCTTTATAAATTCTAGTTATTGGCCCCCTACCAGATAATTGATTTTTAAATATCAGTTGTCTTTTCAGTCCTTTTTTTTTTTTTTTTTTTTTTGGTGCTTTGCACACAAATGTTAAGTAAGTCCAGTTCATTTTTTTTCTTGCTTAACTTTTGGTGCCATATCTAAGAAATTGCTGCCTAATCTAAGGCTACAGTGATTAAGACATATGTTGTCTTCTGAGAGTTTTATAGTTTTGGCTCTTAGATTTAGGTCTTTGGTCCATTGGTTTTTACATGTGATGTGAGATAGAGGCCCACATCTATCCAGTTGTTCCAGCACCATTTGTTGAAAAAACTGCTTTTTATCCACTGAACTGTCTTGGCACCCTTGTCAAAAATCAGTTGACAGTAAATATGAGGGTTTATTTCTGAACTATTAATTGTGTCCCATTTATCTAAATGTTTATGCCAGTACTACACTGTTTTTTTTTTTTTTTTTTTTTTTTTTTTGAGACAGTCCTGCTTTGTTACCCAAGCTGGAGTGCAGTGGGGCCATCTTGGCTCACTGCAACCTCTGCCTCCCAGGTTCAAGCAATTTTCATGCCTCAAAGTGATTCTCATGTCTCAGCCTTCCGAGTAGCTCGGATTATAGGCATGTGCCAACATGCCTAAATTTTTGTATTTTTGGTAGAGACAGAGTTTCGCTATGATGGCCAGGCTGTACTCAAACTCGTGACCTCAAATGATCCTCTCACGGCTTCCCAAAGTGCTGGGATTACAGGTGTGAGCCACCATGCACGGCCTACACTATCTTAATGTATCTTTGTTGTAAAGTTTGAAATTGGAAAGCATGATCCCTTCTGTATTATTTTCAAAATTGTTTTGACTCTTCTCAGTACCTAGAATTTCCATATGAATTTTAGTGCCTAGAAATTTCGTATGAATTTCCTTGTGTATTTCTTCAGTGAAACCAGTGGGGATTCTGATAAGGATTGTATTGAATATGTAGATCAGTTTGAAGCTCAGGGCCAAAATGTTTCTCTTAATGCTAACTTTTGTGATTCACGAACATGGGCTGTTTTCCCATTTATTTGGAACTGCTTTAATTAATTTCAACCATGTTGTTTAGTTTTCAGAGTACAAATTTTCTTCTTTTATTAAATTTATTCTGATTTTATTCTTTTTGGTGCTATTATAAGTGAAATTGTTTTCTTAATTTTACTTTTAAATTGTTCATTGTTAGTATATAGAAAGACAATTGATTTTTGTGTAGTGATCTTGTATCCTACAAACTTACTGAACTCATTTGTTAGTCTTAATCATTTTTTTAGTGGGTTCCTTAGGATTTTCTATATATAAAATTATATCATCTGTAAATAGAGTTTACTTCCTCCTTTCCTATCAGGATATTTTTCCTTTTCTTTCTTTCTTTTTTTTTTTTTTTCTTTTTTTCTTTTTTTTTAGATTTTAAACTCATTGCTCTAGCCAGAACCTATAGATAGTACAATGTTGAATAGAGTGGACATCTTAATCTTGTTCCTGATAGAAGGAAAGCATTGAGTTTTTTTTTTTACCATTAAGTATGATGTTAGCTGTATGTTTTTCATGGATGTTCTTTATCAGGGTGAGAAAGTTCTCCAATATTTCTAGTTTTGTAGTTTTTTTTTCTATTAATATTTATTCCTATTGTTTAATTTCCCCTTATACCCTCACAACTTGGTGGCTTTAGGAATTTATTCATTGACAAATAGGGCAATATGCTTTCCTATGGTTATCTCTTAAAAGGTAATTGATGGGTTATTTTAAAGGAAAAAAGAACTGGGCTAAGGAGGAAGAATTCTTACTAAAATGTCACTATTTTTAAGAGCTCTTCACTGAGTATCAGTTTTCCTATGTAAAAATATGAAGCCTTCATGTATTCTGGCTTTTTATCTCTCCAAAATATGTGAAGTAGCTCTTAGAGACAGTGGGAATAGGGGTACATTTGCTGTTTGACTTTTAAAGAAGTTTAGTTGATTTTTTTCCTTTAATATTTTTTTAATTGAAAGAAAATAATACAAATAAACCTTTTTACTTAAAAAAAAAAAAAAAAGGAGATTGTAAACATTCCTTTAAAAATATACTGGATAATGCCAGGTGTGGTGGCTCACGCCTGTAATCCCAGCTGTTTGGGAGGCCAAGGTAGGCAGATCACTTGAAACCAGGAATTTGAGACTAGCCTGGCCAACATGGTGAAACCCGGTCTCTACCAGAAATACAAAAATGATCTGAGCATGGTGGTACACACCCGTAATCCCAGCTACTCAGTGGCTGAGGCATGAGAATCACTTGAACCCAGGAGGCGAAGGTTGTGGTGAGCTGAAATCCTGCCATGCACTCCAGCCTGGGCAACAGAGCGAGACTCTGCCTCCAAAAAAAACAAAAAACAAACAAACACAAAAACCTGGATAAATTATAGCATTGTTCCAATGAATATAAAGCATATTCTTATTAAATATGAATAAAAATACACATCCTGAAAATTATTCATTTCAAATAACTCTGATTTCTAATGTAATTGTTACTCTAGAAAAAGATTTAGCTTGTGTTTTTTCTTATTGCATTATATAAATGTCAGCTGATGATTATTTTAAAGGGCCAGTTACATGGTCAACACTTGTTTTACATAGACAGTGTTCTACCTAGTTTTTAATATAGAGGGTTTGTTTTTCTGGATACATGTCGTTTTGAGTATTCAGCATACTTGTATGTTAACCTTCAAGCAGTATAGCAATGCCATAATCATGTCAAAGGGCATTTTAAAGGCTGCTGTATGTACAAAGTACAGAACTAAGTCACTAAATCTAAAATTTTTTTATTTTTATGGATACATTAGAGTTGTACACATTTATTGGGATATGTGTGATATTTTGATACATACAGTGTATTATTATCAAATCCGGTTAGTTGAATATTACCTCAAACATTTATCTTTTTTTTTTTTTGGCTAGGAACATTCTACATCTACTCTAGTCTAGTCATTTTGAAATATGTAATAAATTATTGTTAACTATAGTTGCTCTACTGTGTGCTACCAAACTCTAGGTCTTATTTCTTCTATCCAACTGTATTTTTGTTCCCATTAACCAACTCCCTTTCATCTCCCACTCCCCACTACCTTTCCCAGCTCTGGTAACCATTCTGTTCTCTACCTCCATGAAATCAATTTTTTTTAGCTTCCACATATGAATGAAGATATGCAATATTTGTCTTTCTGTGCCTGGCTTATTTCATTTAACATGTCCTCTAGTTCCATTCATGTTGTTGTAAATGACAGGATCTCATTCTTTTTATGGCAGAATAGTACTCCATTGTGCATATGTAACACATATACCACATATACACAATGTGGTACTATTGTTGGATATCCATTCATTGATGGACACTTAGGTTGATTTCATATTTTGACTATTATGAATAGTGCTGTGGTAAACATGGGAGTGTAGATACCCTTTTTGATGTACTGATTTCCTTTCTTTTAGATATGTACCCAGCAGTGGGATTGCTGGATCATATGGTCATTCTATTTTTAGTCTTTTTGAGGAACATCCACACTGTTTTTCATAATGGCTGTACTAATATAACTTCCCCTAACAGGGTGTGAACTTCCCTTTTCCTATCCTCACCAGCATTTGCTATTTTCTGTCCCTTTAATAATAAATCCCAAATCTTTCAAGTCTCATTTACCTTCTTTAAAACAAAAAAAAGTGTTGTTGTTTTTTTTCAACTTTAAATAATAAAGGTTCTCCATGACACTTAATGAGATATAGTTTATAGAGAAATGTTCCCTTCATAGCCACATTGGTATCTGTAACATGAGGCTGTTGGAACTTCATATTAGCAAAAGTGTCTTCAGAAAGCATATTTGATCCTAGGGCTTAATTACTTTTTGTAATTGGATCATTTTAGGGTATGCTTTACTCACAATCTAACTTACTATTAAAGAGACCACCTAAGAACTCTTTGGCTCTACAAAATAATAGATTTTTTTTTTCCTAGAGTTACAGAGAATGGATACTAGTAATTTGTTAAGTTATGTGAAGAACCATGTCATGGGGTGTTAACTTGAGTCCAAGAACACTGCTATTATTTGTAGTTACATCTTTTCAGCTTTTTGGAACAAATAAACTATTCTGCCATTATTACATATGGTCAGAAAGTCTTAGGTTCCATAGCAAGGACGGAAGCTGATCTATAACTGTACTTTATCTTTGAAGTCTCGCAACCCAAATGATCTACTAGATGTTCAGCTCTGAACTAATACTAGGTATTTTTTCACATCTGGGTTTTTTTGCAGAGAGAATTATCTTGAGTAGTAAGTAATAAAGGAAAAGCATCACACACCTAAATAGTTTCTCTTCCCTTTTCCCTGTTACCACTTTTTAAAAATTTTCTGCTTGAACATTTTGTCTTTTTATGGAAAAGCTGGACTCTACTCTCTTACATCCTGATATCTACTGGATATATTTTTGAGAGTCAGAAAAGATAAGTTCTCCAAGTTAGATTTTTTTTTCCTACTCCGGAGACAGCCAGTTTCCCTTGGTGGATGACATCTCCGATCACCTTTAGTTTTGGAACTTAGTGGAGTCACCATTTCTCACAGAAGAAGAGGATCTACAATTTATCCTAATTGACAAGATGCAAATAGTCCCTGACTGAGAGAAAGTAACATGGAAGACACATGAAAATTTTAAAAGATGTAATCATCACAGCTTTAACTTTGAAGAGTCAAGTAGTATCTTTAAAGAAGACACTTAACTGCTTGGATTCCTGTGTATGCCTAGATTGCATTTAAGCGATCTCCATGTAGAGGAAGAAGAGAATGACTTGACGTGGCATCCCGCGTTTTGTTTCTTTGGCAAAATACCATTATACTTGCTCTGCTAATTTTTTAGAAGATTTAAAAGCCTTCAATGGAGAAAGATTTCTGTTGGTTGAAAATCAAAATAGCTGTTATTCCTGATAAATACAGTGAAAAATAAGCAACCTAATCTTCCTGGACTTCTTTGTAGAACTGACTCATAGATGCCGTTTCTTTTTAAGATTTAAAAATATAGCCAGTTTTCTGCATGTAACCAGATACTAATATTTTGATCAATTTGGTTTGTTGTCATGTGAGAACACTTACCTCCCTACCTCACAGGGATGTTGTGAGGCAAATTTTAAATGTTCCTAAGAAAAGTTTAGAAATAATAACTCTTGCCTGTCTCTTTGTGGGTAGTTTCTATAATCATAAGATTTTGTTTATTTTATAATTTATAAATGCTTTCCTATAATTATGAATAGATATTAGGTAACATTTTTAAATGGAAGATAATACAGTTGTACTTGATTTATCAATGAGTATCCTTGTATAAAGACTAATTTGCATGAAATGTTGCATATTTTTTTTTAACCAAGAGCTTTTATACGATTAAAGAAAAGCTAAAGTAAAAATGTCTGGTTTCCCCCTTTATTTAGTTGAGATTTAATTATATCTCTTCTGGAATCTAACACCAATAAGTTTTTTTAATTAAAATATTTAGAGAAAAGTTACTTCCTTCCTAAAATATGATATTAATACAATATGTGTGTTCTATTATGGAAAGCAAATATTGAAGTTGGTGAAGACATACTTTAGAAATAAGGAAGAAATAGAACAGTATTAGCCATTAGCTTAACAGTATTGCTTCTCTGGTATTTAAAACTTATGAGGACTTCTTGTATCAGTACCCATTTTATTACGGGAACAGTTTATAGAATGCATTCTGAACCTGATAAAATTCAAGAAAAAATAATTTCCTGGGAGAAAATGTGAATAATACAATGGTCTATCATTATCGTGTTGGTCTCTAAAAATATAACATATTCCTACCATCATCCCTGTCTCTCTCAAAAATAAAAGGATTGTACTTGGGTTCTTCTAGCCGTGCAACCAGTCGTATTCACAGTCTTAGACAAAAGACTTTATCTCTTTGAGCTACAGCTTCCTCATGTATTAAGTAAAAGGGATGGTCAGGTGGGTAATGATTTCTAAATCGCCTTATCTTGATTATCTTAAAGTGATCCTGCCTTTAGTCTAGGAAATGAATAAGATACCCTCTTATGGCCTTCCATGGCTGAGCATGAGATTTAATACTGCCTTTATAATCATTAAAACACTGGTAATATTATTGTGCTATATAAAAGATCCCGTTACATAAGGCAGATTAGCCATTTCTGTCTTTAAATAAAACATTAGAAAAAAAAGTAGTGTCCTATGCTTTTGCATTATGCACATGCATAATTAAAATTACTGAAATTCCTTCCAGATGGCACCATGGATTAAAAATGTGTGATCCATCAATTACTACTTTTCAACAATAATGTAAAATTAGAACACTAGCACAAGAGACAGCAAAACTTCATAATATCCTGGAATGGATTATTATAATGGGATAAATTTCTGAACTACAGTGCTGTGTAATAACTAGGCTTATAGATTCAAACTAGATTAATAACTAAGCTTATAGATTGAATTAAATCTCCTATATTTGGGAATGGATTTTAGTAGTATTAAATCATAACCAGCAAAAAGAAACCAAAAAGCAACTTGTACTGTCTAGTGGCTCTCTTTGAAACATGATATCAACCAATGGAAAATAGTGAAGTCAAATATGCTGTTTTTGGGAAAGCAAGATGTAAGCATTTAATAACTGATATACTGCTATACTTAGAAATACTGTAGATATTTAGTGCTTCAAGGAGTGTTGTTTAATATCACACCTGTGAGTCATACCTTACAGTCCTTAATACAGGTTCTAGACTAACTTAAAAAAAAGCATTATACCCAAAAGGGCCAGGGAAGACTATCATCACTTGTTTTGAATTCACTGAAGTTGGAGATAACAAATGAGAGAACAGTCATCTTTGTTCTTCGTGTTTCTTCCTTAAGAGATCATCTTGTCTCCCCTCCCACTGCTTTACTTGTCTAGCCTTAAAAAAAAAAAAAGAGAGATCATCTTTTAGGAGTCCATTTATGCAGGAATATCAGTATAAAACTCTGAGTGCTAGGCAGTGAGCACTATTCTTAATACTAAAATTAGATGGTATAGTGTATACAAGTCTATTCATTAAAGGGCCTACTTGGGTTTCTGTTTAATCCTATGTTTTCATAATTTTTTATAGTTTTATCTCATTTTATTTTTTTTTACAATTGTCTTATGGGAAGTAGAATGGATATGATTTCTGCTTTTTCAGGAAGCAAAATCCAAAGCATATGGTTAGGGAATTTTTCTAAAATCTTTAAATAGGTACCAGAATTAGAACTTGACTCTAATCCCTTGCTTCTCTACTTCAGTCTTTCCTTAACCTGTCTTGAAGAAATTTTAAGTCACCATATGGAGATCAAATATCAAAAAGATGATAATTAACAATATTGATTTATTATTTGATGCAAAAATAAGTTATGAATCTTTGAAATGTGTACTTGAAATTCAATGAGTATTGAGTCTGTAGGCATTTAACTTGTTTAAGAAAATACTGCATTTCGGTTAAAGTCAGTATGGTCGTGTTGACTTTATTTTTATTTATTTACTTTTTTTTGAGTTGGAACCTCCCTCTGTCACCCAGGCTGGAGTGCAGTGGTGCAATCTTAGCTCACTACAACCTCCATCTCCTGGGTTCAAGCAATTCTCCCACCTCAGCCTCCTGAGTAGCTGGGATTACAGGTGCACGCCACCACACCTAGCTAATTTTTGTATGTTTAGTAGAGACAGGGTTTCACCATGTTGGTCAGGCTGGTCTTAAACTCTTGACCTCAAGTGATCCACCCACCTCGGCCTCCCAATGTGCTGGGATTAGATGTGTGAGCCACCACACCTGGCGTACATTGATTTTTTATTTACATTGAAAAATATCGGCTAGGTGCAGTGACTCATGCCTGTAATTCCAGCACTTTGGGAGGCCGAGGCAGGCAGATCACCTGAGGTCAGATGTTCAAGACCAGCACGGCCAACATGGAGAAACCCTGCCTCTACTAAAAAAATACAAAAAAATTAGCCAGATGTAGTGGCAGGTGCCAGTAATCCTAGCTACTTGAGAGGCTGAGGCAAGAGAATCACTTGAACCCGGGAGGCAGAGGTTGTAATAAGCCAGGATTGTGCCACTGCACTCCAGCCTGGGCAACAAGAGCAAGGCTCATTCTCAAAAAAAAAAAAAAAGAAAAAGAAAAAGAAAAATATCTTAACAGGGTTTAGTGTGTGTGTGTGTGTCTGTGTGTGTGTGCTCATAGTATTCTTGGATTATGTAATGGGTAGTTTATATTTACAAAGCAAAAATATTAGAGAATCTTAGATTTGGATATTTTACATGATTATAGGCCATAGTAAATTTTCCTTATATATTATATGCTTTCTTTGCTCTTTTGTCTATTGATTTAGTAATACAGTTAAGAATCCAGTCTGCATTTTTACCAAGTAGGTGGTTAAAGGTTTCAGTTCTGCTGAGAGTTAAGCTTTATGTTTCTGAAACCAGCATAGCATAACCAAACATTTGGAACACTTGTCCTGCAAGTTATCAGATTTGCATGTAAGGGTATAGCAACCTTACAGCATCTGGGGGGACTTTGTAACAAAAGTCATTTCTTGAAATTGGAACTCGTAACATAGCTGCAAAGGTATTCTGCAAAATACTGTCCTGATGGTTCAACACTAGGTTCTAAATTTTATTTGAAAATAAAGAGCTCAAAAGTAGTTCTATTGTAAACCAGTGACTGAAACATAACAAGAGTCTGGGAGTACCTGGAAAGAACAGTTGTCTTTGTGGAGTCTTTTATAGGCATGTGCATATAATCACATGAATTGGAAATCATTTAACTAGCAAGTTATGTATATAAAATCACCATAAGCACACACACAAGCAGTTAGTGACCAGACTGAGCATGAGTAGCTCTTTGGCAGTTATCCATGCATAGGTCCATTTTAATAATACTTAGTTGAAAATTAGTATGGAGCATGTCTTTTTGCCAGGTCAAAGATGAGTAAGATTGCCCTCAAGGAGCTTCATGAGGCAGCAGAATATATAAACAGTAAGGATGATGGAGAGGGTGGTGATCCATGGGGTGTTCTGGAAACTTTAAGAGTCCCCAAGCTCTCTCTATAATTACTTCAACATTCTCTGATGTTATACTTCCTTTACACAGTTTTAACAAGTACTCGAGTGCCAGGCAAACATTAATGAAAAAGTAAACAGTCCCCGTTCTTATGGTGTTTAAACTTCAGTGAAGGAATAAGAGAAATAATTACATACTATATAATTACTGTTGTGAAAAGTGCCATGAAAGAAGAGATCAAAGTGAGGGAAGAGGGCAGGCGGTGGTACGGCTGGATCATGAAAGTAGGCTGCTTGTGGAATCACACATAACTCATCCTTCTAGTGGATAGAAGTTGGCCTATAAAGTGGGGAAGAAGCACTCCAGCAGAGGGAGGGGCATCTGCTTTGGCCTTTGAAACAGTTAGGTGTTTTAATGCCCTCATCTGAGGTTGTGGTAGTGACAACTGTAAAGAATTCATAGAGAAAGACTGAGATGAAAGAAATGAGAGAATTGTTCACTATTTAGCTCTGAGAGTAAAGAAATAGAAATAAAGATATTTCTCGTTTACTAGCCCATAACATCTGTATCCTCTAAAGAATTAGGTACATAAAAGACAATAGATGTTGATTTATTACATTTAATACATTGATTGCTTAAGTCCAGAAATTACATGAACTGATAGCCAATTAGTTGTACATGACTGTCACAATACTAGCATCACATGTCTAAATAAATTAGAAATGTAAATTGTAATGCAAATAACAAATGAATGAACACTTCTTTAATCATTTTACATCTTCTCCAAATGAAACCCATGAGTTAAGATGTATAAATGCCCAAATTATGTAGATATTTGTCATATGGTTCTCAATTGCTAAAAATTTTAAGGCAGAGATATTCTGTGTTAAAATCCAGAATGTCATTTAGCACTGTTTGTTCAGATCCTCTGTGAATATCGTGTTAAGTAGTATTAGTAAATGGAATTTAAAATAAATGTTTGTTTCTTCTTGAATGTATTCACTTTTACAGAAATACATTTGAAAGAGTGATTTACTTTGAAAAGATCAACATTTTTTAGCTTGCATATGAAGTTTGTTGCCACAAGTCATTTTAATTCTTGAAGAATACTCAACATGGCAGATATGATTTGATATCTATATAGAATGTTTCCTAAGGCTTTAGTTTGTTTTCTATAAATAAGTAATAGTCACGGAGATATAATTTTGCTGGTTGAAAGATAAGGAAAAATATCACTTATCACGAGCTCATAAAATAAAACTTTTAGATAAGCAGTTCACTAATATGCATGACCATAATGTATGTGATAAAAGCCCTTCTAAAGCTTGGGATATGTAGTCATTTGGGATGGTTTTCTGAAAGCTGTTAATAAACTAAGTAAACCTATAGAAGCACATTTTAGTACCTAGAGCCTAGTTTTAGTAGAATCTGCATTCATCCATGGAAAGCATTCTAGCAAATATTAATAGTAAGGCCTGAAGTAGTTCCACAGATAGCCATGTTTATAAAGCGTTGTAAAATTATTTACTTTTCATATAAATATAGACAAAGCATTCAGTCATCCATCTCTACAATGTAAAGTCTTTCGAGTATTAATGATAGATGTCTGTTATTTCCATATCCTCAAAAAGATATGTAAAGATCCTTCCTACTTTATTTGTCCATTCATATTTGTAACTATTCTGCATCTTGAAATATGTTTTGCAAATTTTGCTATGATATTTAAGACCCTTGGAACAATAACTTAAATCAATCTATACTTTAGCAGACTTGTAAATAATTTCATCCCAACTTTTCCTTTTGGTTAGCATAATCCAATTATCACTAGTTCTTATTAATCCATATTCTAAAGTATTTTAAAAGTAGTCACCTATTTTTCAATGATCTCTGTGTGGCATTCTCAACATCCTTATATATAACTGCATATAGCCAATCATAAATTACCCCTAAGGTAATGGAGCATAGGAATAGCACATGTGAAAAAAGACATTGTAGTTCAGTTTGAAAAACCTTATGGTGGGAGTCTTAATATTGCTATGGTATGGAAGACAAAGCCCCTATCCATTATAGCATTTGGATTGAATAGTCTTTGTTAGTTAATTCATACTTAGGGTGAAGGAAGCCCAAGTCACTGGTCCTGATATCATACATGACAACATCATACAAAGAAAAATTATTTCAAAGGCATAGATTACAAAAGCGGGTGTTAGATGAAGGGAAGCTGAGTTTTTGTGATGAATATGCTCAAGACTTATTTTACTGGGAAAAAAAAACAGCAAAGCAAATATCCTGCTGAAAGGGGTTTCTGTTGTGTTGTCTTTCTGTAGCTAGTAGTGACTCTTGCTGAACTAATCTGGAGTTAGAATACAGCCAGACTTCATCACATTGGCCAGTAAAGTTGGTTCTTGGAGATATGAGACTTTTGCTTCCATCAAGTCTGATCAGAAAGGCTTTAGAAGGAAAACCAAATATTGATAATAGCTGAGCAGTCAGTAGTGGACTAAGCTATTATTTATTCTGGCTGTATTCACTTATCATCTCCCTTTGCTTAGAATTCATTTGCTTACTACTTTTTATCAGGGCGCTTACCTTTGCATATTATTTGCATAGCTTATATGTACGTTAAATAAATGAAGTTGGTAGGGATGATTCTGCCACAACTAACATGCTATTAACAAACATTTAAATACTTTGATGTTACATCATTTGATTCTGGCCTCCTCTTCAAAAACAAATTTAAACGGAACACAAAAGTTTTCTGATTCAAATAGTGGCCAATGAAATTACTGACTACTACTGGTTTCAAAAAGATGAAAATTTATGACAAATTTGGAAACAGATTTTACTGTAAG
Source organism: Cacajao melanocephalus (assembly GCA_963573385.1). Lineage (NCBI taxonomy): Eukaryota > Metazoa > Chordata > Mammalia > Primates > Pitheciidae > Cacajao > Cacajao melanocephalus. Next base: position 37,120 of record CAUYLG010049852.1, read on the forward strand.
ATTATCCGTATCTTCTCACACAATTGTAGCTTTGGTAAAATCTGTTAATAAGCATCTTTTCAATTCTGCCGGTACCTAGAGAGATTTTTACTATTTTAGTTATTATGTTGTTTCCCAACAACCCTACATATTGTGCTAAACAGTTTTTAGGGTGAATTTTCCTTAAGTGACCTACTCTGCAAGGAAATAGTGGCATTTTTGCCTCCAAAGTTAAGTTATAGAAGGCCAGATAAAAACATTCATTTCTATCTTGAATAGGTTATAATGATGATAATGCTATTACCCTGTAAATAAGAGAATGGGCTTGAAATTAATTGATCTCATTCTTGGCAAGAGATAGATGTATATTCATAAGAGTTGAAAGAAACATAATTTTTTACTTAGTATGTAAGACTGGTTTCCTGAACACATCTCCCCTGTAGGATGGCCTAACATCATTTCCTGAATAAATTTCCAAAGTTTTTAATCAATGGTCAGTTTTTTAAAAAGGGAAATCAGCAAAAATACTGACTTTTATTAATCTAGTAGATACAGAATTCAAAGTATCACCTTGGGTCAATTCGTTTTTCTTCTCACTTAGGAACTAGCAGTAGGTCCACTGAATAGCTTTTTATTTTCCCTTAGATCTGACTCTCTACCCTCCAAATTCACTGATGTAGGGAAACTATGATTTACGTTAAAGTATTTAAAACACCTGTAAGGCACTTTGAACCTTTCACAAATATCCCTGAGCAAGAAGTTAGTATCCACATCTCCTTCCTAAAAGAGGATAAGCTGCTTAAAATTTTCAAAGGGAATTTCTTAAGAGGCTTTTCTTAAGGGGATTTCTTAAGAGTATCATGAGTAGGGACCAACAGTGAGGATACAAAGTAGAAGTGAAGCTGGACCTCCTGTGGTTCTTCACCCTTGTATTTTCATTCCTCAGCCACAGCTACGTTAGGGAACGTGGCAAAGATCACAGGAGGCACTGTGTCAGGCAAGCAGTGCACAGATATTAGCAGATGTTACAGTGTGGAGCTGTCTCCAATAGGAGCTGCTCATCAGCACATAGAAATGCTGTTCTTACTGCTAGAAGCACAGTTCTATGAACCAGGACATTTCTCAGGGTCCCTATGGGACTCCTCATTGTAGTGAATAAAAATGGAAGTAGAGCTAGACTTTTGGTGTGCTCTCTCAAATGGGAAACTATGCACTGAAGTACAGAATGTTTTTATGGAGTACACATAACATAGATTCCCTTCTCCCCTCTCAAAATCAGAAATTAACCATATCACTTCTTAGAATCATTTCTGTTTACTTACTTTCTCACTGCTTCATTAACTTGCTAAATTTATTCTGAGGTTACAGGAAAGGTTTAAACTTGTTATAAATAATACATCTGTAGTAACCAAGAATGACAATATAAATCATTGAGTGCATACAATATAGATCATTGAGTGGGTTTGATTTAAATTATATCTAGTTCAGTTCTTTATATCACTAATCAAAAGGAGCTGCTTTAAAATATTTAATAAAATATTTAATGTCAAATCTTTTTGGCTTTTTAGTAGCTTACAGAAGATTCTTTGAGGCTTTATTGACTGCAGATACGGAAGGTACCACCATTTGAGTATCTATTTTTTGTCTTCAAGAATACATTTACATAAGCTATTTACTTCTCGAAATCACCCTAGTTTTTTTTGTTTTTGTTTTTGAGATTCTCCTGCCTCAGCCTCGCGAGTAGCTGGGATTACAGGCATGCACCGCCATGCCTGACTACTTTTGTATTTTTAGTAGAGACGGGATTTCTCCATGTTGGTCAGGCTGGTCTTGAACTCCTGACCTCAGGTGATCCGCCTGCCTCGGCCTCCCAAAGTACTGGGATTACAGGCATGAGCCACCGCACTCAGCCCATTCTATGAAGATAGTTGTTATTAACCCTAATTTTATAGATGAGAAACATCTAACACCTAGTGAGGTGAGATAACTTGCTCAAGGCCCATAGCTATTAAATGACTATAGCCATAGTTTGAACCAAATCACCAGATTCAATCCTGCATTTTTAACTAGCTGTTAGAGCAATTAATTCTTATTTAATACAGATGTTTAACAAAAGTCTTCAAAACTCAGATGTATTTATAGAGTGATAAAGGCATACATTATACATTTCAGAGTAATTTGTTTCAGATTAATTTTATATCTTCCTCAGAAAAGTCAATAGTGTTTCACTTTTTTTTTTACCATAGCTAAGTAAAATTCTGTATTTTATCTGATCTAAGATACACCAAGAAAAATTATTGTCAATTAAACTATGACTCTGACAACTCTTTTAGATGTGGACATAGATTTTAATATCAGCCTCTTTGTACACATTTAATATATGTAAAATAAATGGCTTAAGGTGTTCTTATAAATTCATCATATTGATGGTCCAGCTCTTCTCATTCACTTTCTGATTACAATTTATGTCCATGTTTTTTACTCCAATATCATCTTTTTGTCCCATCAATAACATTATTGATACATTGTTCCTTTAAAAACTATTCTCAGCCAGGCACAGTAATGCCAGCACTTTGGGAGGCTGAGGTGGGTAGATTGCTTGAGCCCAGGAGTTTGAGACCACCCTGGGCAATATAGAGAAACCTGGTCTCTACAAAAAAATTAGCTGGGTGTGGTGGCACTTGTCTATCTTCCCAGCTGCTTGGGAGACTGAGGTGGGAGGATCACTTGAGCCCTTGGAGGTCAAGCCTACAGTGAGCCGTGATTATACCACTGCACTCCACCTTGAGTGACAGAGTGAGACCTTCTCTCAAAAAACAAAAAAAGCTTTTCTACTTTTATTTCTGGGATTTTCTTCCACTGTTTATTACAAGTGTTAGTACTTAAATTCTATTTCACTTCTGAACACTACGTTTCCTAGAATATGACAAAGTGATTTCTAGTTCCCCATAGGAACTTCTGTAAAACTTCAGCAAACATGTATCTCAATCTGTTTAGCTCTAGCCATCAGTTTCTATGTTGTATGTTGATCCAGGCATGGCAAACTATGCTGTAAAGGTGGTGGATTGTTAGGCAGAGAAGGAATCTGAGATGGAAAGTAAAACCTAGGGGATTTTAAAGGCAAACATTAAAAAAAAAAAAAAAGGGGGCCAGAGGAGGTGGCATTTAGAAGCAGGTGTCAGCAGGAGTATAAAGTATAGAACAGGCCCAGGCACAGTGGCTCATGTGTGTAATCCCAGCACTTTGAGAGGCAGAAGCAGAAGAACCATTTGAGTCCAGGAGTGCAAGACCAGCCTGGGCAACATAACAAGATCCCCCTCTCTACAAAAAATTTAAAGATTAGTCAAGTGTGGTAGTATGTACCTGTTGTCTCAGCTACTCAGAAGGCTGAGGCAGGAGGATTGCTTGAGCCCAGGAGTTCAAGGTTGCAGTGAGCTATGTTTGTACCACTGCACTTCAGCCTGGGCAACAGAGGGAGACCATCTGTTAAAAATAACAGGCCAGGTGCACTGTTGGGAGGCTGAGGAGGGTGGATCACTTGAGTCCAGGAGTTTGAGACCAACCTGGACAACATTGCAAAACTGCGTCTGTACAAAAAAAAAAAATTATCCAGGTATGGTTGCATGCCTGTAGTCCCAGCTACTCAGGAAGCTGAGGTGGAAGGATTGCTTGAGCCTGGGAGGCAGATGTTGCAGTGAGCCTTGATCACACCACTGCACTCCACCCTAGGGTGACAAAGCCAGACCTTATCTCAAAATAATAATATAATAAACTTTTTTTAAAAAAGAACAGAACAATGCAAACATCTGGTAAGAGGATCCCAAGGAGTACTGTGATTAGTAAGTTAATGAATTGCCGGCAAATTGGAGGCTTTCAGTTATATCTAGTAGAAAACTTCCTTCATATACTAGATTATTTGCCTAGCGGGACCTGAAATCGCTACGCATTTAGGTCCTTTTGACAGTAAGTATTATTTATAAATAATGCAAGATTACTCTGTTTTCATTTCTTCCCTTTAAAAGGATAATTTCTCTAAAGAAAAATTCAGACCCTAAATTGTTGAAGATGTCATTATTTTCTAAGATGGCCTATTATATAGCTTGGGGCCAACAGGCCGATATGAAAGCACCTAGCCCAGAAGGTGGCACACAAGTAGTTGTAAGTCAGAATTGGTTGCTTCTGCATTCACAGTTATGGAATGGGAAGTGAGGAGACAAGTCAGCAGGCAGATCCTGAGACAAGCAGTGCTGTGGAGTGCTTTCATAGTCAGGGATTGACCTCACTACTGATACAGAGAATAATGTTGAAAAAAAAACCTATTGCAACATATTTTTATTTATTTATTTATTTTTGAGATAGAGTCTTGCTCTATCACCCAGGCTGGAATGCAGTGGTGTCATCTCCACTCAATGCAAACCTCCACCTCCCAAGTTCAAGTGATTCTCCTGCCTCAGCCTCTCAAGTAGCTGGGATTACAAGCATATGCCACTGTGCCCAACTAATTTTTGTATTTTTAGTAGAGACGAAGTTTCACCATGTTGCCAGGCTGGTCTTGAACTCCTGACCTCAAGTGATCCACCCACCTTGGCCTCCCAAAGTGCTGGGATTACAGGCATGAGCCACCGCACCCAGCTGCACCGTTTTTAAATTGTTTTTTGAAAAAGTATTGCAATATTTTTCTCAGTTCTACATAGTTAACATGCTGAAAAGTACATACAAGGCATTACCACTAGAGATACTCTAAAATGGGCCCTGGGCCCTGGAGGAATGGGAGAAAAGCAGCTTTCCTGGACTCTGCGAGTGATCATTCACATGTAGCATTCACTCTGCAGGTTAGATAAGTGTATTGCTCATAAATTAAGCTCTTATTTTAAAAATAACAGTCTTTTGAAGTACTTTTTCTTCTTGATTATAACTAATGAAATTTAATACTTTGTTTTAAAACAACTTTGACTTTATTTTTATTTTATTTTTGAGACAGGGTCTCACTTTGTCACCCAGGCTGGAGTGCAGTGGCGCCATCTTGGCTTACTGCAGCCGTGACCTCTCGGGTTAAAGCAGTCCTCTTACGTTAGTCCCACAAGTAGCTGGGACTATAGGCATGTGCCGCCATGCCCAGAATTTTTCTATTTTTCGTAGAAACTGGGTTTCGCCATGTTGCCCAGGCTGGTCTTGAACTCCTGAGCTCAAGCCATCTGCCCGCTTCAGCCTCCCAAAGTGCTAGGGTTATAGGTGTGGGCCACCACACCTGGCCAGAACTTTGACTTTAGATAAAGGAAAAACTGTTAAATTCCAGTTTAAGGAACCTTTCAAATGATGTTTTTGGAGTGTTTTGAACTCCCTGTAGATTTGAAGCCAACAGGAAACCAGCTGGTCCATTTTGAAGGGAAACTTTACTGAACAGCCACAAGGATAAAGAATTACTTTGCCCTTATTCCAGCATTCGGACATGAGATCATAATGGTGTTTCAGTATATCTTTTGAATCACTGGTTTCTCCAACTAAGTAATTTAGTGATTTCTTTGGAACAGTTTTCTTAAGGTAAAACTAACAAAACTGTACTTATAAAAAAGAAACCAAATTAGCAGCCAGAGAACCCCAACAGTTTTAAATAAGTATTCCTGAAATTCGAGATGCTAACTTAAAATTTTGTATCAGAATTAATTCTGAGGTATTAATTATTGCTAAACATCAGTCTAATGGGGGAGGAATGTGATATCTTAAAGATTAAAGAAAGGAACTTTTTTTTTTTTTCAAAATTAATGTGCAAAATATTGAGGGGTGTCAGTATAAGGATTGAACGCATCTGAGATAGCTCACCTGTAGAACTTCCTTCAGGATATATTTTGGAATTTATTGTAAGTTGAAATTGTGTAGGGTTTTCTAATAGGAGCATTTATTATACTTGATGAAAGGAATATATGAAGAAGCTACAAAGAGAACAGGGAAGATTGACAAAAATCAGTTACATTTTACTTCCTAAGTTGTATTTCATAGTGCTCTAGAAAGACAGATTATTAAAGGAGCAGCTCATAAAGTAGAGGAAGCAGGAATGTTCTCAGACTTAAATTTATAATACCTATGTTTATAGGTATTCTAAAAATTTATTTTTGGTATCCAAGAAAAAAAATTTAAAAATTATTCAGGACCCTGCTTTCACTGCTTTTGGGCATATACCTAGAAATGGAATTGCTGGATTATATAATTCTAAATTTTTGAGGAACAGGCATACCATTTTCCACAGGAACGGCACCATTTTACATTCCTACCAGCAGTGTACCAGGGTTCCACTTTCATTACATCCCCAACACTGACTTTGTTTTTTGATAGTGCCACCCTAGTGGATGTAAGGTGGTGTCTCATTGTGATTTTGGTTTGCATTTCCTTGAGGATAAAGATGTTGAACATCTTTTCAAGTGCTTAGTGCCTGTTTGTTTCTCTACTTGGGAAAATGTCTATTCAAGTTCTTTGCTCATTTTTAAATTGTTATTGTTGAGTTATAGGAGTTATTTATATATTCTAGATATCAATCCCTTATCAGGTATATAATTTGCAAATATTTTCTCCTCTTCCATGGATTGCCTTTTCACTCTGTTTACTGTGTCCTTTGACACATGGAAGTTTTTCATTTTTATATAGTCCAACTTACCTATTTTTTCTTTTGTTGCCTGTACTTTTCTGGTGTCATATTCAAGAAATCATTGCGGATCCGGTGTCACAAAGGTTTTCTCCTTTTTCTTTTCCTTTTTTTTTTTTTTTTTTTTTTGAGATGGAGTCCCGCTCTGTCGCCCAGGCTGAGGTGCAATGGCGCAATCTCAGTGCATCACAACCTCCACCTCCCAGGTGTAAGCAATTCTCCTGCCTTAGCCACTAGATTAGCTGGGACTGCAGGTGTGTGCCACCACGCCTCACTAATTTTTGTATGTTTAGTAGAGATGGGGTTTTGCCATGTTGGCCAGGCTGGTCTCAAACTCCTGGCCTTAAGTGATCTGCCTGCCTCAGCCTCCCAGAGTGCTAGGATTACAGGGGTGAGCCACTGCACTTGGCCATTACGTTGATTTTTGCATGTGAATCATCTTTGTATTCCAGGATCTCTTCAATTTTTTTTTTTTTTAGACAGAATCTTGCTTCATCATCCAGGCTAGAGTACAGTGGTAGGATCTTGGCTCACTGCAGACTCCGCCTCCTGGGTTCAAGCAATTCTCATGCCACAGCCTTCTAAGTAGCTGGGATTACAGGTGCCTGTCACCACACCCAGCTAATTTTTGTATTTTTAGTACAGACAGTGTTTTGCCATGTTGGCCAATCTGGTCTCAAACTCCTGGCCTCAAGTGACCCACCCGCCTTGGCCTCCCAAATTGCTGGCATTACAGGCAGGAGGCATCACCTGACCCTCTTCAATTTTTAAATAGTTTTGTTCAAAGAGAAGTTTTTAATTTTATGAAGTTCCTGTGGTCAGTTGTTTTTTAATGGACCATGTTTTTGGTAATCTATAAAGAATTTTTGCCTAACCCAAGGTTACAAAGAATTTTTTCAAGTTTTATAGTTTTATATTATATAGAAGTTTCATATTTTTGGTTAATTTGTACATAGATTATGAGATATGGGTTGAGATTTATTTATTTTTGTATGTGGTTCTCCAGTCGTTGTAGCACCATTTATTTAAAAGACTATTATGTCTCCTTTGAATTTTTATGCTTTTGGACCTTTTATAATTATCTTTTAATAATTTTCAGATATTTTTATCTCTTTGTGTAGATCTGCATTTCTGCCTGGGATCGTACTCTTCACTTGAAGAATTTTCTTTACTATTTCCTGTAGTACACATCTTCTTTATTAGATATAATAAATTATCTGAGGTCTCGTTTGCCTGGAAAACTCTTTATTTCACCTGCATTTTGAAAAATATTTTTCCTTTGTGTAGTATTATGGGATGAGAATTGTTTTCTTTTTTTTTTTTTTAACATGGAGTTTTGCTCTGTCACCCAGGCTGGAGTGCAGTGACACAATCTCAGCTCACTGCAACCTCCAACTCCCGGGTTCAAGCAATTCCCTGCCTCAGCCTCCTGAGTAACTGGGATTACAGGCACGTGCCACCACACCTGGCTGATTTTTGTATTTTTAGTAGAGACGTGGTTTCATTATCTTGGCCAGGCTGGCCTTGAACTCCAGACCTCGTGATCCACCCACCTCGCCTCCCAAAGTGCTGGGATTACAGGCATGAGCCACCTTGCCTGGCCATAATTGTTTTCTTTCAACACTGTCACTCTACTGTCTTCTGGATTGCATAATCTGTGATGGAGTAGTAGTATACAGTAGTCCCTCCTTAATCACAGGGGATACGTTGCAAGACTCCCAGTGGACGCCTGAAATCATGGATAGTACTGAACCCTGTATGTATTATGTTTTTTTCTGTAGACGTACCTATAATAAAGTTTAATGTATACAGTAGACACATTAAGAGATTAACAGCATGAAATAATAATAAAATAGGACAATTATAGGAATATATTATAATAAAAGTTATGTGAATGTGGTCTCTCCCTCTCTCAAAGTATTATTATCATATGGTAATATTTTCAAACTACAGTTGACAGTGTGTACTGGAACCACAGAAAGAGAAACATTGAATAAGGAGCTACTGTAATTGTTATTTTTCTCTATGTATAATATGTTTTTATGCTTTTTACATCTGTGGTTTCGTGTCTTTTATTTTTTGAAAGTACTCAGCCTTTATGTCTTCAGATATTTCCTCTGCCCTCCTCTCTTCTCCTTCTGTGATTCTGTTAAACATTTGTTAGACTGTTTATATGGCCCTTCATGTCTTGGAAACTTTTTTTCTTTTTTCTCTTTGTGTTTCAGTTTGGCTGACTTCTGTTGATCTATTTTCATCTTCACTGACTTTTTATGCAGCAGTGCTAAGTTCACTGAACCTGTCAAAGGCATTCTTCACCTGTTATTATGTTCTTTATTTCTAACATTTCTATTTGATTCTTTCTCATAGTTTTCAGTACTCTGCTAAAATTCACAATCTGAGTGAACATGATGTCCTTCTTTCCACTAACACCTTTAATATGGCTATCTTACATCTTTCTTTGATATATTCAAGATCAGATTCATCTGTGAGTGTGATTCTGTTGATTGCTTTCTCTCTTGACAGTGAAGATGGGTTTTCCTGGTGGTTTTTTTTCTTGCTTTTTGGTACATCTTGTAAATTTTTTCATTGAATACCAAACATAGTGTGGAGGACAATGGTGGTAAACACTATTTTCTCCTAGAAATGGGCATAACTCTTCTGCTAGGCCATTAATAAGAAAGTTAGTCCACTCAGGTTGAAATGGATTTTGATTTTGTTGTTGGTATGGTTACTGTGAGTATCCTATAGTCTTTAAACATCTCTAGCATTACCTTGTGCTTAGGGTTAGGGCTGGGTCACTGGAGGGTTCTACTCACTGCTTGATACTCATCTTTTGGTCTTTGTGTGTGCGTGTGTGTATGCCTTAAAGAAGGTCTGTCTCTGTAGTCTTGACCTTCCAGCAATGGAAGGCTGCTATTCTAGAGGACAGAATGGGGTTCTCCATTGTTTTTGTCCAGTCTTGGGTAGACCCTTTGTCCCAGGATCTCACAAGTGAGGCTTTCTCAGTGATCCTGCCCCTCTTCTAGTAGCAGGTTAAATTCAGCCTTGTGATATTTGACAGTCTTGTGTAGGAGTTTCCGGCTTCTCTCCCACAGGTTAGAGACCTCTGAATCCAGGACTATTTTCTGTTCCTCTCACAGAGTTACACAGCTTTATTCTCTTTGCCTGCAGCCATAACAGGTCTTCACCTGTGTCCAGGTGACAGGATTTAAGGATATCCTTCTCCCATTGGTTTAAGATTTTGGTCCTGTGGAGAAGAAGGGTCCTGGCCAGACTTTGTGACTTTCCCAAGTGGAAGCCTCTCCCCTCATCCAGGATCCTTTCTCTAGTCTCTCTAATTTTTCTCCTGAGAACCTGACAGAAGTCTGTGGTAAAGAGCCTGCAAGAAAGTGCAAACTTCCTTTTGTATCTCTGGCTTCCAGGATACAAAAGCTTAGAAATGCTTCTGGTAGCCATTTTGTTCGTAAGTACCATTCCAAGCGTGAAATTGTGAAGTTATCTTCTTGATACAGGTAGAAAATAAAATGATTACACTTATCTAGGTTTTATCATTAACATATAGTATATTTTAAGATTTTGCCAGATTTATCTCTTAAACTTGAGCTTCCTTGGGTCTAAATATCAACCAAATTTGAAAATATTGGAAAATGCTAGGATGAATTTGAAGAATCTGCTAACCTACTTTAAACATATACTTCAACAATCAAATGTTTTAACATAATTGATTGGTGTTATAACTACCTAGACTGCTCATATAAAAAGTACTTCTGCCAGTTGGCATTAAGTTGTAAATTACACCAAAAAAAGGCAACTTGTACCTTTTCTTAAACAGGTTTGTTGTAGATTCTCCAAGTCCAGATCTGCAGTGTTTTATAGATGAAATCCCTGTTATCCTAAATGCATGCATGATAGGATTAAAATGGGAGTCAAGAAACTGCATATGATTCTACTGCCCAAAACTAGTGTGAAATTCCGTCCCTAATGTGAAGGCTAAAATATTTATATGTAAGATTTGTGTTATTATTGAAAACTTTATAAAATTAAAGTGTTATAAAATTTACTACTCATTAATTTGATCTGAGCTTGGTTTTACACTTGTTTCATAATGAATACCTTTGCTTTTCATTTAGTCAGTGCACAGATTGGCAAGCACCAGGCTTTGCTGGTAAGTGACAGGATGGGTGGAATCACTGGAAAATACTTGTTGGGGAAAACTTGAATCAATGAAAGGAAAAAAAATGCAATCTTATAAACAGATTCTGAATATAGAAAAAATTGAACCAAAATTCATAGAATAAAATGAGAACCTGATTGGGAAGAAGAGCTCTCACAGAAAAGCCAGCTTGGTTAGAACAAGAAATATAATCCATGTACTTCAGTCCAGGAAGATGGAGCAAATTGATAGGCTACATAGTGTGGGTTTTTAAAAATTATGTTTATCAGTTTGCTTGAGCTGTCCTGAAAAAATGCTGTAGACTGGGTGGCTTAAACTGTAGAAATCTATTTTCTCACAGTTCTGGAAGCTAGAAGTCTGAGATCAAGGTGTCTGCAGGGTTGTTTCTTCTGAGGCCTCTTTCCTCGGCTTGTAGGTGGCTGTCGTCTGTTTTTATGTTCATGTGTCTGTGTCCTTATTTCCTTCTCTTTTAAGGACATCATTTATACTGGATTATGGCCCACCCTAATGACCGTATTAAACCTTAATTACCTCTTTAAAGACTACTTCCCAATATAGTCATACTGTGAGATACTGGGAGTTAGGACTTCAATATATGAATTCTGGAGGGACATAGTTCAGCCTAACACACAGAATTGAAAAGGTAGTCAGAATGCAGGGATCATCTTGAACAGTACTATCCAGTGGAACGTTCTGTCATGATGAAATGTTCTGTATCTTTGCTGTCCAGGATCGTAGCCAGTAGTCATGTGTGGCTGTTGAGTGCATGAAATGTGCCTCAAATTCAAAGCTGATTTTTTAAATTTAATTTTGAACTATTACATTTAAATAGCCACATGCTAATATTTGGATAATACAGATCTTGACTGATGGCTTCATTTGACATACAAAAAACTGAGAACCAAAGTGCTTGAGAATTGGTTCTAAGGTCACACAGATAATTACTGAAATACTTGTGATGTAAGCAGTTATAAAATTCTTGATAGATTTTGCTGTCTAGTGACTATAAAATAACACCCAGATAAATAGAATAGAAAAACACTCTCATTTTAAAATTCTTTCTCCTGCTATAAATATGTGGTAATCCATTTTAATTGTATAATTTTGACAAATGGATTTTAGGAGTATATAATCATTTTTTCTTCAAGTTAATTTTTAAAGGGGTTTGCTATTGACATATACAAGTGTTTCAGTTAGCTCACTAAGATTTCAATTGTCAGATTGAAGACTCCATTTAAATAAAATGCATCTCTGAAGGGGGAAAACTGGCAGGTGGTTTAAAGAAAACTCTGTAATTCAGTTAGAGCAGTGAATTCATGCATGCTTTGTTCAGAAGATCTGAATCTGTAAAATGATTTCACAAAGGAAGAGTAAGAAAAGAGCTTGCTTTTCAGGATAGAAATGGATTGTTAAAGTAATGCTTAGCTTGTTGCGTGAGTCTATCCTTTCATGCTTTGATGAGGTTTTCTCAGTAAACTTTAGGAATATTTTTAACTTTTCATTTTAAACTGATTTTAGACTTACAGAAAAATTACAAAAACTGTGCAGAGTCCCCATATACCCCTCACCCAGCTTCCCTTAATGTTAACATCTTGTGTAACCATAATACAGTGATTAAATCCAGGATAGTAGTATTGATACACTACTACTGACTAACTGTTAGTTTTCACCAATGTTCCCTTTCTGTTCTAGGAACCTACCTAGGATCCCACCTTGCATTTAAATGTATTTCTTCTTGTTTCCTTCATTCTCGTTCTTTTTTTTGTTTTTTTTTTTTTTTTCCGAGACGGAGTCTCACTTTTGTTGCCCAGGCTGCAGTGCGATGGCATGATCTTGGCTCACTGCAAACTCCACCTCCTGGGTTCATGTGATTCTCCTGCCTCAGCCTCCCAAGTAGCTGGGATTACAGGTGCCCACCACCATGCCCAGCTAATTTTTTTGTATTTTTAGTAGAGACGGGGTTTCACTATGTTGGTCAGGCTAGTTACAAACTCCTGACCTCAGGCGATCCACCTGCCTCGGCCTCCCAAAGTGCTGGGACTACAGGTGTGAGCCACCGCGCCCGGCCTGTTTCCTTTATTTTCTTCACGTTTGAAGATTTTCAGCTATTTTACAGAGTATCCCTCAGTTTAGGTTTATATGATATTTTCTCATTATTTGACTGAAGTTACACATTTATTGCAAGAATACTACAGAAACAATCTCGTGTCCTTCTCTGTGTATCATATCAGGGGGTTCATGATGCTGATATGTTGTAATTCTGGTGATGAGCTTTAGAAATCTTGATAATGGAAACTGTGCTTTTTAAATAAAATACTAAAATTACTATAAAATGTCAATCCATCAAAACATTTACACTAGAATACAAATGACTTATCAAACCCCCAAAAAATGGTGATTGAAGAAAGCTATACGCATCACTAGTTAGTTAATGGCATGAGGTTAGTAGAATTTTACTATTAGAAATACTCTTCAGTAATGAGAAAGAGAAACAACCTTTTTCTTTCTAATGAGGCAATTCTTTCTTCAATGGAAAATTAAGGAAGGAATTTTCAAGAGTCTTTCCAACTAAAAGAATTGTCTTTGTAGTAGAAAATTGTTTTAGTTGAGATACTTAACTATAGTAGCTTATTAAGTAGAACATTAAATGAGGAAAAAAGATGATTGTTTTAGTCTTCTTCTATTTATGACACTGGAATTATATCAGAATTCAAGTCATTAGAACCAGTTCTAGGCATAGCCTTTCATATGAAATCAGTTTATTGTAGAAAATGTTTGTATTTTTGACATTTTAAAGTCCTGAATAAGATGAACTAAATCAACAATTTCAAAAGAAATACATTACATACCCTAAACCTTATTACATTTAAGCATCCTCATATGTTTTATTAAGGAATGAAATTGTACTGCAGGCTTTGACACTCATAAAAAATATAATACATTGTTAGGTTTTGCTTATAGATGTTTTTCAGGCTATAATGTGTATTTCTTAAAAGAGAATGGGTGGAAATTCTTCTGTAGATACCTGTATCTGTCATAATGAAGGTGGGAAACATTCCACATTAAACCTAGTACTTGGGTACTTTTTATATTTCTTCACTGGCCAGATTTTCTTTACTAGGAATATTTTGGTAAAGTATTTGTGTTTTTTAGTATTTTGGGGTTATCTTTGAAAACATTCTTAGGGCTGGGCACAATGGCTCACGCCTGTAATCCCAGTACTTTGGGAAGTGGAGGCAGGCGGATCACCCAAGGTCAGGAGTTTGAGACCAGCCTGGCCAACATGGCGAAATCCAGTCTGTGTTTAAAAAAATACAAAAATTTAGCTGGGCTTTGTGGTGTGTTTGTAGTCCCAGCTGCTCAGGAGGCTGAGGCAGGAGAATCGCTTGAACCCAAGAGGCAGAGGTTGCCGTGAGCTGAGATTGCGGCACTGCACTCCAGCCTGGGAGACAGAGTGAGACTCCATCTCAAAAAAAAAACAAAAGAAGGAAACCATTCTTAGACTATGAATCCTATAATAGAACTGAGTACTGCTATCCCTTCAAAGTAACAATAGTCAGTGTAACGGATAGATTTTTCTTTTTCTTTTATTTTAGTTCAGCAATCAGCAAACATTGGGAGGCTGAACTGGCTACCCTCAAAGGAAATAATGCCAAACTCACTGCAGCCCTGCTGGAGTCCACTGCCAATGTGAAACAATGGAAACAGCAACTTGCTGCGTATCAAGAGGAAGCAGAACGTCTGCACAAGCGGGTAATTTCAGGGCTGCTGACTGTAGAGATTTAGGGCTAGCAAGTTTTCTTGATCAGAAGAAATTTGCATGTAGATTCAGCACAGGGATATCGTCTAGTTCTAGGATGTCAGAACATATATATGGGTTGTACTGTATGCATTCGTTTGGTTAAGAAAAACATTTTCCAGAGTTTAACGAGAATGAAGAATATATGCCTTTTGAAGTCAACAAACCCAAGTACAAATTCCAGTTCTGACAGTTATTATATGTATGATGTTTGATAAGTTATTTCTTTCTTCCAGCTCAGTATTCTCATCTGTAAAAAAAGGAATAGTAAGTACTCTGTACAATTCCTGTGAAGATTAATGGAATACTTAGTTGGCATGTAGTTGCACCAAGTCAAAAATATGTAGTCTGCACAATTCCTATAAAGTTCGTTGAGACACTTAAGTGCCATGTAGTTATACTGTCTCAGTGAGTTGCAGTGAATCAACGAGCTGCTTTTATTATTATTATTATTATTATTGTTATTATTGAAATGGAGTTTTGCTCTTGTTCCCCAGGCTGGAATGCAGTGGAGCAGTCTCAGCTCTCTGCAACCTCTGCCTCCTGGGTTCAAGCTATTCTTGCACTTCAGCCTCCCAAGTAGGTGGAATTACAGGTGTATTTTTAGTAGAGAAGGGGTTTCACTATGTTGGCCAGGCTGGTTTCGAACTCCTGACTGACCTCAGGTGATCTGCCCACCTCAGCCTCCCAAAGTGCTGGGATTACAGGTGTGAGCACTGCGCCTGGCCCTATTTTCTTTTTAAAGAAGGAACAATTTGGAAAATACAAGTAGAAAATTATTAACTTTGGTAATATTAAAGATTTGGAGCAGAAAAAATCAGAAATTCCAATACCATTACTACTATCAGAAGCCCAAATAATTACTTGTAAATTATTTTAATGCATCAGGCCAAGAGTTTGAGATTAGGCTGGGCAATATGGCAAGACCCCATCTCCACAAAAAAAAAAAAAAAAAAAAGGCTGGATGTGGTGGCCCACGCCTGTAATCCCAGCACTTTGGGAGGCTGAGGTGGGTGGATCACAAGGTCAAGAGATTGAGACCATCCTGGCCAACATGGTGAAACCCCGTCTCTACTAAAAATACAGAAATTAGCTGAGCATAGTGGTGCGCACCTGTAGTCCCAGCTACTCAGGTGGCTGAGGCAGGAGAATCTCTTGAACCTGAGAGGCAGAGGTTG
>CAUYLG010049856.1:0-25274 GCA_963573385.1 Cacajao melanocephalus
AGGTGGTGGATATGGTGGTGGTGGTGGAGGATATGATGGTTACAATGAAGGAGGACATTTTGGCAGTGGTAACTATGGTGGTAGTGGGAACTATAATGACTTTGGAAATTATAGTGGACAACAGCAATCAAATTATGGACCCATGAAAGGGGGCAGTTTTGGTGGAAGAAGCTCCGGCAGTCACTGTGGTGGTGGTTATGGATCTGGTGGTGGACATGGTAGCAGAAGGTTCTAAAAGCAGCAGAAAAGGGCTACAGTTCTTAGCAGGAGAGTGAGTGAGGAGTTGTCAGGAAAGCTGCAGGTTACTTTGAGACAGTCGTCCCAAATGCATTAGAGGAACTGTAAAAATCTGCCACAGAAGGAGCGATGATCCATAGTCAGAAAAGTTACTGCAGCTTAAACAGGAAACCCTTCTTGTTCAGGACTGTCCTGGCCACAGTTTGCAAAAAGTGCAGCTATTGATTAATGCAATGTAGTGCCAATTACATGTACATTCCTGAGGTCTTTTATCTGTTGTGGCTTTGTCTTTTTCTTTTCATTAACATCAGGTATATTGCCCTGTAAATTGTGGTAGTGGTACCAGGAATAAAAAATTAAGGAATTTTTAACTTTTCAATTAAAAAAAAAAATTTTTTAGAGAAAGGATCTTGCTATGTTGCCCAGGCTGGTCTCCAACTCCTGGTTTTTTGGGTTTTTTTTGTTTTTGTCTTTTTTTCAGATGGAGTTTTGCTCTGTCACCCTGGCTGGAGTGCAGTGGCACGATCTTGGCTCACTGCAACCTCTGCCTCCTGCCTCAGCCTCCTGAGTAGCTGGGATTATAGGCATGTACCACATACCCAGCTAATTTTTGTATTTTTAGTAGAGACAGGGTTTCTCCATGTTGGCCAGGCTGGTCTTGAACTCCTGACCTCAGATAATCTGCCCTCCTCAGCCTCCCAAAGTGCTGGGATTACAGGCATGAGTCACCAACTCCTGGTCTTAATTGATCCTCCCACTTGGCCTCCCAAAGTGCTGGGATTACAGGTGTAAGCCACTGCACCTGCCCTTACTTCACTTTATGTATTTATTTTAGTTTAATATATATATAATATAATATATATTATATTACATATATTTTTTGAGACAGCATCTCACTCTGTTGCCCAAGGCTGAAGTGCAGTGGCACAGTCAGCACATTGCAGCCTTGACCTCCTGGGCTCAAGTGATTCCCCCTGCTTCAGCCCCTTGAGTAGCTGGGACTAACAGGTGTGCCATCATGCCTGGGTAACATTTAAAAATTTTTTTGTAGAGACAGGGTATCACTAGGTTGCTTAGGCTGATTGAGAACTTTTTCCACTGTGGCTGGAATGACAGATGTCAGTTACCACACCCAGCCTTTACTTCACTTTTTAAGCTTTAGTGTCTTCACCTGTAAAACAAAACCTATCTACAGGTAATTGTGAGAAATGAGATGATTGAGCTTGACGGAGAGTAAGGGCTACCTAACTGTGATTTTCCTTCCTTCCTTTCTTGGCTGTCTTCCCTAAACTCAGCCTCCTGCCACCTGCCACTAGTTACCTACCAGAAGAGTTCACAAGATGCCGTGTGCTCCCACTGTGGCAAGTGTGTGGGGGACCCCTTCATCATGACTGCCACAGTGTGCCCTGGGCACCAAGGCAGGTCCGCAGTGGCTGGGGATCCTCCTGAGTATCTGAGAGTAGATGTGGAAAAACAAGCACAGGACCTTGTTTTCATGAGAGGGAGGGGGTGGATCTCCTGCTGAGCTTTCCACTTTAGAGCATGTCAGCTTTGCCCTCTCTCAGTTTCTCCACCTATAAATGCAGCCAATTTCTAAAAGAGGACTCAAGCCAAAGGGGACCTTTGACCTGGGAGAAGTGCTTAGGGCTGGAGTTCAGGAGTCATGGATTCAAGTTCTCTCTGGGTCCCAAGGTCCCTTTGGGTCCTCAGACAAATACTCCAGCCCTTCACTTTATAGAAAAAGAAACAGAGCCGGGCGTGGTGGCTCACACCTGCAATCCCAGCACTTTGGGAGGCCAAGGCAGGTGGATCACCTGAGGTTGGGAGTTCGAGACCAGCTTGGGAACATGGTGAAACCCTGTCTCTACTAAAAATACAAAAATTAGCCGGGTATGGTGGCAGACACCTGTAGTCCCAGCTAATCAGGAGGCTGAGGCAGGATAATCCCTTGAACCCAGGAGATGGAGGCTGCAGCAAGCCGAGATGGCACCACTGTACTCCAGCCTAAGGGACAGAGAAGACCCTGTCTCAAAAGTAAAACAAAACAAAAAGTATTTGGGGCTCTTAACTTTTTCTTTCCCTCCTGAAGAAATTAGTCCAAGAGCCATTAGGAGGGTGTGAGCAAGGCAGGCGTGTGTTGGATGTGTGCATGTGTGTTGGGGTATGGGGAGAGGAAGAGGAGCCTTCTACGCCAAAAGGAGGGTACCAAGGAGGCAGTGCAGGTGGGGAGGGTGCCCTCAATAAGGGTGGCTCAGCTTAAGGTGTTGGTACTCCAGTGGGATAAGGAAAGTGCCCAATCAAGGTGGAAGGCATTTGTGGGGTGGGCGTGATGACAAAGACCAGGAGTTGCAACAAGGACAGAGTAAGGAGGGGGTCCAAGTGTGTGAGGGGGAATGAAGGAAGATCAGCAGTGTGGTTGATGTGGGATGTCAGAGCCTTGAGTAAGGTAAGGAGGGCATCTGCATGAGGAGGGCACCCAGTGGAAGACTGGCTACATACGGGGGATTGATCAAATAAGTAAATACATTAAGACTCATGAGAGCTAGGTCTCCCTGTTGGAGAAGCAGTTACTAGGGTACTGTATTAGAACTGGAGGTCTTCGTGTGAACTTACAGTTTTCAATATTTATCTACAGATCTATATGTAAATATAGAAATCATTATATATATAAAAGTGTGTAGAGCTCTGCTGAGAAGGCCCGGAAGCAGCAACACCCTAATAGCACGAGCATACTTAACACATACATCTTGGTTTCTGAACACCATTTTCCAATGAAAGAAACTGAGGCTTCTTAGAGAAATGGCTGAATTTATAAGCAAAGTGATGAGCCTGGAACATCTTATTGTACCTGAAAGCAAGGAGTGACTCAATGAATGATAACACAGGCGCCAGCTCCAGGGTCCCACACTGGCAAGATATGGGATGATTTGTGTATCAAAATAAATACCCATAGTAACTCATTGAATAAGAGTAAACTATGTGCATATGCAGACAGGAATAAATGAATAAATTGAATATTTGATGAGGTGTAGAGTATTTAAATAGTTTAAAGTATCTCTTTGCAAATTATTTATTTCAAAAAGTACAAAGGGGAAATGAGTAACTTCATAGTAGAGAGGCTTGACAGGAGCCATCACAATCAAGTGATCAAAGTGAATATCAGCAGTAACGGGCTAACCTGAAGGCATGTGTTGCCTGATAGGATGCAATGAGAAGAATACAGCATCCCTTACACGTGATATTTCTGCCAAAGATGCATATACTAAATCTAACCATATGGAAACATCAGACAAACACAAAATGTGGGACATTTAACAATATAACTGGCCTATGATCTCTAAAGGTGTCAGTGTTGTAATAACCAACAAAAGACATCAGAAGCTGTTATAGAATGAAGGTTCTAGATCCAACTAAATGCATTCCATGATCCTGAACTGAATCTTCTTGCTGGAAAGGACACTGTTGGGATAAGTAGGGAAAACTGAGGGTTTGAATATAAGATTTTAGTAATCCTCTCTTGAAGTTAAAAGGCAGAAGGCTCACGGGCAGGTAGCTTTTGTTCTTTCAGGAAAGCCCTCTCGAATTTGAGAGCAGCAAGGTGCTACTTGTTGCTTTATGAGAGAGACTCACCCACCTCAGTCTCCCAAAGTGCTGTGATTACAGGCGTGAGCCACTGTGTTCGGCCAGGACTGTGTCTTACTGTGATGGTTAATTTTATGTATCAACTTGATGTATCAACATGAGTAGGCCATGGGATGCCCTGGTATTTTGTTAAACATTACCCTGGGCATTTCTGTGAGGGTGTTTTAAATGAGTTTAACATTTAAAAAAATTTTTAAACATTATTTTTTGAGATAGGGTCTCACTGTGTTGCCCAGGCTGGAGTGCAGTGGTATGATCTCAGCTCACTGCAGTCTCAATTTCCCAGGCTAAAGCAATCCTCCCACCTCAGCCTCCCAAGTAGCTGGGACTGCAAGTACACGCCACATACCCAGATAATTTTTTTGTTTTGTTTTGTTTTGGGGGAGACAGGGTTTTGCCACATTGCCCAGGCTGGCCTTGAACTTCTGAGCGAAAGCAATCCACCTGCCTCCACTTCCCAAAGTGCTGGCATTATAGGCATGAGCCACCGTGCACCTGGCCAAGTTTAACATTTAAATCAATAGACTAAGTAAAGCAGATTGATCTCCCTAATGTGCACATGTAGGGGAGGCTGATCGATCAGTTGAAGGTCTGAACAGAACAAAAGGCTGACCTTCTCCCAAATAAAAGGGAATTCCTCCTGCCTGACTGCCTGCAAGCTGGGACAGGAGGTTTTTTCCTGGCCTGAGGGTGGGAATTGCACCATTGGCACTGCTGGGTCTCTAGTGTGCCTACTGCAAATCTTATCGGCTTCCAGAATCCAGAATGGTGTGAGCCAATTCCTGATAATGAATCTCTCAACTGGTTCTGTTTCTCTGGAGAACTCTCACTAACAGTTTATTTTCCTGCTATCTATCTCTCTTTGTTTACATTGTCTCCCACTATAGGACTGACACAAAGTAGATGCTTAAGAGAAAGTTTTTAAATGAAAATATAAAGGAATAGGGTGATTACATCAGAGGCACAAAGAGTAGCACAAGGATGAGGAATGAGGAAACTGTAGCTGACCTTATGGGGTCCTTCCACTGCTCTGGAACCCGTGAACAATGTCTTGTGTGGATGCTGCCTGCTCCCTACTGCTGTAGGACTGACAGGTTTGTATGTCTGTTGCATAGTAACAGAACAATTGCACTGAGACAGCAGGGATGTAGTGGAGAACGAGTTTAATGATTGCAGGGTGACAAGTGACGAGACAGGAGGAGACCCTCAAATTAATTTTTTTGTGGAGTTTTGGGCTGGGGCTTTTAAGGGGATCATGGAGGGTGAGGGGGCTGAAAGATTGGAGGCACTGACTGGTTGGGCAAGGTGGGATGAAAAGCTCAGGATGGCCGGGCATGGTGGCTCACGCCTGTAATCCCAGCACTTTGGGAGGCCCAGGCAGGCAGATCACCTGAGGTCGGGAGTTCAAGACTAGCTTGACCAACATGATGAAACCCCATCTCTATAAAAAAAAAAAAAAAAAAAAAAGAAAAGAAATAAAGAAAAGAAAATAAAAACAGAAAAGCTCAGGATGTGGAAAGTGCATTCTTTGGTGAGTCAGCTCTTCATGGGGTCCTTCAGACCAGTTGAGTCAGTAGTTTTATTAGTATGTAGGACCTCAAGGAATATTTTAAAGGAAAAACTCAACATTTTATTATGTTTAATTTGTCTATAAAATAGGGGAGCTGTAGTCCAGGGTCTATGTGATTCCAGAACAGCAGACATCAAACAACTGTGAGGACGCAGGTCAGAGAACAAGCTGGCTTCATGACGCATACTGAGTGGACTACAAACTCGATTTCTTTTTCTTTCTCATCTAACGTTTTAAAAATTCATTTTATAGGCCCTGCACAGTAACTGACACCTGCAATCCCAAAACTTTAGGAGGCTGAGGCAGGCAGATTGCTTAAGCTCAAGAATTCAAGACCAGCCTGGGCAATAAGCCCATCTCTTCAACAAATACAAAAGTTAGCTGGATGTGGTGGCAACCATCTGTAGACCCAACCACTCAGGAGGCTGAGGTGGGAGGATCACTTGAACTCAGGAGGCTGAGGCTGCAATAAGCCATGATCTTCCTGCTGCACTCTGGCCTAGGCAACAGAGTGAGACTCTGTCTCAAAAAAAAATTTTTTGTAAATAAAATATATAGGGATAGTTTTACAACCACCACTGCAGGTGGGAAAAGAGTGGGGCTAGCATCAGGACTATGCTGGGTGTTCTATCTTCAGGCTGGAGCCATTGATTGTGTTCTATGTTCAGGCTGGAGTCATTGATTGTGTTCTACCTTCAGGCTCCCACCCTCAACCGTGCTTGCTCCAGAGCAGCTCTTGTCTTCCAGCATTTAAAGCATCCAATTTGCTGGGTGCGGTGGCTCATGCCTATAATCCCAGCACTTTGGGAGACTGAGGTGGGCAGATCACAAGGTCAGGAGTTCGAGATCAGCCTGACCAACATGGTGAAACCCCATCTCTACTAAAAATACAAAAATTAGCTGGGTATGGTGGCAGGCACCTGTTATCCCAGCTACTCGGGAGGCTGAGGCAGAATTGCTTGAACCCGGGAGGTGGAGGTTGTGGTGAACCAAGATTGTGCCACTGTACTCCAGCCTGGGTGACAGAGTGTGACTCCGTCTCATAAACAAATAAATAAATAAATAAGAATAAAGCATCCACTTCTCCCAAATACTGAAAACACTCAAGGATAAGGACCATGCTGTATGTACCACTAAAGTGCCAGAATGTTGTAGAATCTACTGCCAACAGATGTTCAATAAATAAGGAGATGTGATGTGTCCAAGGTCACAGAGCTTAGTGAGAGGGCAGTACCCTAAGTCCAACCCAGATCTGTCTGACCCCAAAGGCCATGCTCTTCCATCATGCCATGCTGTCTCCTTGAGAGTAAAGGATACTTCTTACAAGATAGTATGAATGATTGGTTATCTGGAAGCTCTAAATTCTTGGGCACATGTTTGGTTGACTGAATCACATTTTTATTTATCTCTGAACATGGACTATTTTGTATTTAAGTTGATGGCTTAGTGCCATGTATATCAGGAGCATCTAGTGTAAAATAAAAGTCTTTCACCAAGGCCAGTCAAGGAAAAGAGCCTCTGTACAAAAAGCTCCTATTATCACAGTTGGTGGTGGTTTGTTCTGAGATAATTAGGTTGGAAAGGTCCTGGACAGGTGCTGGAGTCTGGTCTACATTACATAACTAGCCACATGATATTTGGTCTTTAATGTTTCATTGTTAAAGAATGTTTCTATTTGTCTAAGAGAGACACTCTCAAAAGAAACATTTGGCTATTTGTAACTTTCTAACACATTTAAAAATATTTTTTTGAGATAATTATAGACAAAGGAATTTGCAAAAATAATAGAGAGGTCTCTGTTGACCTTTCACTCAGTTTCCCCCAATGGTTACATCTTATATAACTACAGAACAATATCAAAACCAGGAAACTGACATTGATACAAGGTATATATATACTTCCCTTATTTTATGCAAGTGTCAATTTGTGTGTAACTATTATTGCAATCAAGATAAAGAATTATGGTCAGGTGCAGTAGTTCATTCCTGTAATCCCAGTATTTTGGGAGGCCAAGGCGGGTGGATCACTTGAGCCCAGGAGTTCAAGACCAGCCTGGCCAACATGGTGAAACCCTGTCTCTGCTAAAAATACAAAAAAATTAGCCAAGCGTGGTGGCGTGTGCCTTTAATCCCAGCTACCTGGGAGGCTGAGGCATGACAGTAGCTTAGACCCTGTGGTGGAGGTTGCAGTGAGCTGAGATTGTACCACTGCACTTTAGCCTGGGTGACAGAAGGAGGCTCTGTCTCAAACACACACACACACACACACACACACACACACAGAATTATTTCATCATTACAAAGATTTCCCTCATGCTATTTCTTTATAGTTATATCCTGCCACTCCCCACCACCATCCCTAATCCCTAGCAACCACTAATAATGAGTTCTCCAACTCTACATATATTAAAAAAACATTGAGAACGTTATAGAATCACATGATATGTGATCTTTTCAGATTGGCCTTTTTTTTTCTCAATATAATGTCTTGAGATCCATCCAAGTCTTATGTATCAGTTCCTTTTTATTACTAAGTTGTATTCCATAGTATAGATATATCACAGTTGTTTACTTACCTATCATAGGACATTTGCTTATTTCCAGTTTTTGCCTATTACAAGTAAAGCTGCTATGAATAATTATGTACGAGTTTCTTTTTGTTTTGTTTTTTGAGACAGAGTCTCGCTCTGTTGCTAGGCTGAAGTGCAGTGGCCAGATCTCGGCTCACTGCAACCTCCGCATCCTGGGTTCAAACAATTCTCCTTCCTCAGCCTCTCAAGTAGTTGGGATTACAGGTGCACGCCATCACGCCCAGCTAATTTTTGTATTTTTTGAAGGGACGGGGTTTCACCATGTTGGCCAGAATGGTCTCGATCTCCTAACCTGTGATCTGCCCGCCTCAGCCTCCCAAAGTGCTGGGATTACAGTCTTGAGCCACCACGCCTGGCTTATGTACGAGTTTTTATGTGGACAAATGTTTCATTTTTCTAAATGCCTAGGAGTGTGAATGCTAGGTCATATGGTAAGTAAGTGTTTAGTTTTTGGCTAGGTGCAGTGGCTTGCATCTGTAATCCCAGCACTTTGGGAGGCTGAGGCAGGAGAACTGCTTGAACCCAGGAGACAGAGGTTGCAGTGAGCCGAGTTTGTGCTAATGCACTCCAGTGTGGGTGACAGAGTGAGACTTTGACTCAAAAAAATTTTTGCTTTTTAAAGAAACTGCCAAACTATTTTTCAGAGTGGCTAAACCATTTTATATCCCACTAGCAATGTATGAGACATAAAGTTTATCTGCATACTCTTTTGTCACTATTTTTTATTTTAGTTTCTAACATAATTTTGAAAATCAGTGATAGGCATTGTGTTTTATTGATTACATATTTTGGCATTTATTGAGATAATTTCAGGGTGTCTCTTATTGGACCTATTAATGAATTTTATTATTCTATCTATCTATATGTATATGCTTTAAATGCTAAAATCTCCTACCATTCTTTTTTTTTTTTTTTTTTTTTTTGAGACAGAGTTTCGCTTTTACTGCCCAGGCTGGAGTGCGATGGTGTGATCTCGGCTCACTGCAACCTTCGCCTCCCAGGTTCAAGCAATTCTCCTACCTCAGCATCCTGAGTAGCTGGGATTACAGGCATGCACCACTATGGCCAGCTAATTTTGTATTATTAGTAGAGATGGGGTTTCTCCGTGTTGGTCAGGCTAGTTTTGAACTCCCAACCTCAGATGATCTGCCCACCTCAGCCTCCCAAAGTGCTGGGATTACAGGCGTGAGCCACTGCGCCCGGCAATCTCCCACTATCCTTATTAGAGTTTCCCTCCTCAGAGGCAATCACTTTACCTGATCCTTGATAACCTAGGGACTATATCTATATATTAACAGTAGCATATCACATACACAGTTCTACAGCTTGCCTTTTTACTTATTATTTGTCATCTATGAATTGCTTGAGATATTATTATTACTTTTTTTGAGACAATGTCTTGCTCTGTCACCCAGGATAGAGTACAGTGGCCCAATCATGGCTTACTACAGCCTCAACTTCCAGGGTTCAGGCCATTCTCCCACCTCAGCCTCCTGAGTAGCTGGGACTACAGGTATGCACTACCATGCCCGGCTAATTTATCTTTTGTAGAGATGGGGTTTTGCCATGTTGTCCAGGCTGGTCTTGAATTCCTGGACTCAAGCCATCCTCACGTCTCAGCCTCCCTAAGTGCTGGGATTACACAGGCATAAGCCACTGCACCCAGCACACTTAATATCTCACAGACCATTCTGTATCAGTACATGGGGATCTATCTCATTCTTTTTAACAGCTGCATAGCATTCTATTGAGGAATGTGCCAGTTTAATCAACCAGTTCTTTTTTGATAGACATTAAAGTTGTTTCCAGTTCTTTGTAATTACTGACGATGCTGCAATGAACACTCTAGTATGATGGAATTTGGAATTTGTAGCCCATGTGAGCACTAATGTAGGATAAATTCCTGACATGAAATTGTTAGGTCAAAGACATTCAAGTTGGAATAGCTGTTGCCAAATTGCCTTCAAAGAGGCTCAAACATTTTAAAGTCCATCAACAATGAACAACAATGTTCTTCTCTACAATATCTTTTCTCTCTCTTTCTTCTCTCTCTCTCTCTTTCTTCTTCTTCTTCTTTTTTTTTTTTTTTTTTTTGAGATGGAGTCTCACTCTGCTGCCCAGGCTAGAGTGCAGTGGCATCCTGTCGGCTCACTGAAACGTCTGCCTCCTGGGTTCAAGTGATTCTCCTGCCTCAGCCTCCCGAGGAGCTGGGATTACAGATGTGTACCACTACGTCCAGCTAATTTTTGTATTTTTAGTAGAGCTGAGGTTTCACCATGTTGGCCAGGCTGGTCTCAAACTCCTGACCTCAAGTGATACACCTGCCTCAGCCTCCCAAAATGCTGCAATTACAGGTGTGAGCCACCGCGCCTGGCCAATATCTTTTCTAATCTGTGTATCTTTTCCAATCTGACATCTTAAAAAATAGCATTTCACCTTAATTTTAAGTTTCAGTTCTATTAGGAGGTGGCTCAGTATCTTTTCATTTGCTTAAAAGCTATCCGTATTACTTTTCTATTAACTGTGTGCTCATATCCTTTGCCCATTTAATATTTAAAATCAATGTTTAGCTAGAAAATACCACTTTCCTATTTTCATTTGCTCAACAGCCTCCTCAGAGGCAGGAGGCTCCCTCAGACAAGTGTCCCCTGTCCTCCACAACCAGCTGCTGCTGCTTCTTCATCTTCTTCTTCTTTCTTCTTCCTCCTCCTCTTCTTCTTCTTCTTCTTCTTCTTCTTCTTCTTCTTCTTCTTCTTCTTCTTTTCTTCTTCTTCTTCTTCTTTTCTTCCTCTTCTTCTTCTTCTTCTTCTTCTTCTTCTTCTTCTTCTTCTTCTTCTTCTCCTCCTCCTCCTCCTCCTCCTCCTCCTCCCCTTCCTTCCTTCCTTCCTTCCTTCCTTCCTTCCTTCCTTCCTTCCTTCCTTCCTTCCCTTCCTTCTCCTTCTCCTTCTCCTTCTCCTTCCTTTTTTCCAAAGTGGAGTCTTGCTCTGTTGCCCAGGCTGGAGTGCAGTGGCACAATCTTGGCTCACTGCAATCTCCGCCTCCTGAGTTCTAGCGATTCTCCTGTCTCAGCCTCCTGAGTAGCTGGGATTATAGGTGTGTGTCACCATGTCCAGCTAATTTTTGTCTTTTTAATAGAAAGAGGTTTCACCATGCTGGCCAGGCTGGTTTCCAACTCCTGACCTCAAGCAATCCACCCGCCTGGGCCTTCCAAAGTGCTGGGATTACAGGTGTGAGCTGGTGCCTGGCCCCAGCTCCCTCTTCTAACTCATAAATGCCTCCTTCCCCAACACCATTGTCTGTTCCCCAGGAAGGGACCCTTTATGGTCTCCTCAACATCTCACACCCCTCCCCAAATTCTGTGCATGCTCTCCCATCACTCCACTCTGGAGTGCTCTCTTTCCAGTCAAACCTATCTAGTCCTTCAGGGTCCAGCCTAATTCCACCTCTCTGGGAACCTTTCTGAATAACTAGTGCTCACATTGCATACAGTCTCACTTTCAGGTGCGCCTCCTCCCTCAATCAGAGCCTATGTCCCTGGAAGGCTGCGCCTGACAGCCACAGCCTAGCTGCCACTCTGTCCATGCTCAGTGTGGGTGTGTGTGTATGGCTGGGAGTCTGAGTGTGAAGTATGTTTCATTCACTCATCCTGCAGTTTTTTTGTTTGTTTTGAGACAGATTCTCACTGTTGCCCAGGCTGGAGTGCAGTGGTGCGATCTCGGCTCACTGCAACCTCTGCCTCCCTGGTTCAAGCGATTCTCTGCCTCAGCCTCCTGAGTGGCTGGGATTACAGGTGCTCACCACCACACTGGGCTAACTTTTGTATTTTTTTGGTAGAGACGGGGTTTCACCATGTTGATCAGGCTAGACTAGAACTCCTGACCTCAAGTGAATCACCTGCCCCGGCCTCCCAGAGTGTTCGCATTACAGGCGTGAGCCACCGTGCCCTACCCATCCTGCAGTTAATGAATGCATAATGCATACATGAGTTAGGCACTGTTCCAGGCATTGGAGATAAGGCAGTGTATGAGGCAGATCAAGGCCCCTTTTCTCATCCAGCTGACATGTTGGAACCAATATACAACTAACAAAACAAACACAAATAAGAATATCAATTAAATGCAAACAAGTAATGAAACAGCGAGGGAAGGAGGGGAAGGATTTTTTTTGCAGAGGGATCCGGGAGGGGTCCCTGAGGAGATGAGACAGGAGAGGGTGCCGCCGCTGCAAAGAGCTTTGCAGGGCCCCACTAGACGCCTCGCCTGGCCGCCTCTCTTCCAGAGATGGACGTGCAGCCCAGCCCTCAACACCCCTTCTCTCTGTTACTTGACAGGAACTAAAAGCACAAACCTTCGATCCCTGCAACCTTAGGGGTGTGTAGGGGGAACCCTGCTCCCTCCTGCTTCACATCCCAGCTGAAAACTTGGGAAAACGAAATCGCACTGGGCCTGCATTGATAGAGCACCTACTACGTGCCAGGGTCCAGCTAAGCAATTTATGCGATTGTTACGTCTTTTAATCTACACAACGATCCCATGTAGACTCGATTAACCTTACAGGAGAAAAGACGGAGGGTGGGAATATGTCAGGCACCTGGGTGTTAACTTGGTTCACACACAAGTAGAGTTCCCGGGTGGGGCAGTTTGGTGGTGCGGGTCGGCGGGGGTTTACTGAGTGTTCGGGGCGCGCGGCGTTTTCGGAGTTGGGGCACCGAAGCGAGCCCCGAAGCTGCCAGGCGCGCCCGCCAGCGGCCCCCCGCCCCGCCCGGGTCTCCTGGCCTCGGGGGCAAAGGGGAGCGCCGGGGCCAGCAGGCTGGGGGCGGGGAAGGCGCGGGGACAAAGGCCGCGGGCACCGCGCTGGGCCGGCCGGTGCGGCAGCGAACTCCGGGCGCCGGGACCTGGCCGGGTGATCGCGCCCCAAGGAGCCCGCGCCTGGATGGAGCACCCCGGGGCGCCGCCGGGCCCCGCGCTGGCTGAGCCGCCGCCCCCGCCCCCGCCCCCGCCCCCTCACCCCCACCCCGCGGCGGCTCCGAGCTCGGCGAACATGGCGGCGGCGGCGGTCGAGCGGGACACTTTACCTGAGCACTGGTCCTACGGCGTGTGCCGGGACGGCCGCGTCTTCTTCATCAAGTGCGGCGCGGGGACGCGAGAACGCGGGGACGCGGGTGGGGGCGGGGGCCGGGCGGGAGCCCCGCGGGCGGTGGCGGCGCTAACAGGTGCACCTCTCTGCCCGCAGCGACCAGCTCCGCCGCACGACCTGGCTGCACCCGCGCACCGGGGAGCCCGTCAACTCCGGCCACATGATCCGCTCAGGTGGGCGCCGGGCTGGCGGGGCGGGGGGCAGGGGCGCGCGCCGCGGCGGCCCAAGTTTGACCGGACTTTTCTGGCGTTTCCGCAGACCTGCCCCGCGGCTGGGAGGAGGGCTTCACGGAGGAGGGCGCCAGCTACTTCATCGAGTGAGTGAGTGGGGCCGCCGCGCTCGCACCTGTGCTGCGGGGGTCCCTCAGGGTTCCCGCCGGGCGCCCCGCCCTCCCTCTGCTCCCGCCGGCCTGGGCGCGTTAGCGCGCGCTGCGCCGCAGCCGCACTCCGGGTTTTGTGTGCCCGAGTTGTGTGGCGGGCTCCGAGAGGGAGGCGGTGGGGGCCTCATCGACGCTGGGGACCTGGGTGCGGGAAAGGGGCCACAGACTCTGCGCTCTGGACCTTGCGATCTGGCGGGATTCGGGTGCTGGTGGTGTGAGGGCCTGGCACGCACCCCGCTGGGGTCTCCGGCTGCGCCCCGCCGGGAGAGGCGGGTGCCGGGACCTTGTTGGGCTCGGGTGGGGGAAGTAGAGCGAGGAGTTCTGTCCTGGTGCGGGCCTGCGGGGTTGGGGTGGGGAGAGGGAGAAACTAGGGGAATCTCGCTTAGGAGGCCTCCTTCTCCGGCCGCAGGCTTTGGAATGGTAGTGGGGAGTCGGGACCGCACCCCCGGCCTCCATCCACTGCGCGGGCCTGCGGGGAGGGAGGGGGAGGGGAGTGGAACTGGTCAACCAATGACGTTCCTCTAGCGCTCTGCGTCTCTTCGGCCAGAGCTGAACTGGGCGATCGCTGATGCCTCTGTTTGTCCGGCGGCAACTTTTCCGCAAAAGCCCGGGAGCGTTGCCGCACCAGCCAGGTTACCCTGGGTCCATGTCAGATTGAGGGGCAGTAAGTGAAGGCGCGCAGGCTCCTAAGCCAGTATAGGCTTTGCTTTCCCACTCGGGCGACAGCCTGTGTTGCAGCATGTTTCCCTCTGCTGAGCTCTGGGAGGCCAGAAACTGCCTTTGTCCCCTTGCCCCAGTGCCCGACAGAGAGTAGGCACTCGGTAAATGTTTGTTCACCGAATGAATGAGCTAGCCAAAGGTCCGGACGGTGGTCTGACTAGTACTGGGTGTACTCTGGGGACCGTGAGTCAGAACTACTACTCTTAGTCAGTAGTGAAGCAGCCTATTTCAAGAAAACCCCGGAACCTTCTTTTCTGGTTTGAGTTCTTGCACAATAGTTGAAAATACTGATGGGTGAGATTTACAGATCTGAGGACTAGAGCCTTGCTACTGTTCTGTTGCCTGCCTCGTGTGTGTGTGTGTGTGTGTGTGTGTGTGTGTGTGAAGTTGGGGAGTTGGCTGGGGCTGTCAGAGTCTTGCTATCAGTGGGCCTCTCTGGCTTATAACTGCATCAGTTGATGTTATTACAATTTACCTGTGCGCCACAAGTTCACACGTTGTTCTAGGAGTTGGGAACAAAACAGGCAAGTTCTGGGTGCTCATGGAGCTTGCAATCTAATGGGAGAGGAAAGGGAATAGAAAATAAGTAAAGAAACACGAATAATATCAGATTGTGGTTACTACTGTGCAGAAAGTTAAAATAAGGTGATGTGATAGGGAGTAACTGGGTGGCTTGGTTGAACTGGGAGATCAATGGCGTTTCTGAATAGGCAACATTTAAAGTAAAATTTGAATGACAAGAAGGAGACATCATGTGATGATGAGGTGGCAAAGCATTTTGGGAAGAGTGAACAGCCAGGGCAACGGCTTAAGGCAGAAAATAGCTTGGACTTTAAGGAGCAGGAGGACCAGGTGGCTGGAGGGAGTGTGGTGAACAGGACATGAGGAGAGGTCACAGGTAGGAGAGGGGTAAATGCCGCAAAGCTTTGAGAGTGAGGGTGAGGAGTTATCATACTTTATTCTAATCCCAGTGAAACGCCATGGAGGGTTTTAAGCAGGGAAGCGTCATGATTTGGTTTGTGTTTAGAACCATCACTGTGAGGAGACTGGATCATAGGTGGCCACTGCAGGGGGCGCAGGAAAGCCACTGAGGCTGTTCCCTTGTCCAGGCAGGAGTTAGCAGAGGCTTGCTTGAGGTGGTAGTGCAGGAGATGTGGAGTAGTGGTCATATTCGGGCTGTGTTTAGGAAGTAGGCTCTTCACACCTTCATGATGGACTGAATAAAGTCTGGGAGAGAGAGAGAAGAGGCGAAGATGACTCCTCAGGGCTTGAGCGCCTGAGTGGATAGCATTCATATTGTTGAGATGAGAAGAGCCAGTTTGGGGTGGAGGAGAATCGTGAGATTTTGTTTTCCCATCTTACATTTGAGATGTGAGTATGTCGGATAGTCAGATGTGTGATCTGAAGCTTGGTGGGGAGAGAGGACGGAAGAGGTCCATTTGAGTATAATAGATGTTATTTAAGGCCATGGGATTAGATGAAATCCCTTAGGAAGAGAGTACGGACAGAAGAGAGATGTTCTGAGCCTTTGGATGGTCTAAGCAGTGTTTAGAGGGGAGAGAGGTGAAGCCAGCAAGGAGACTGAGAAGGACTGAGAAGGCAGGAGAAACCCCAGGAGAATGCGTGCTCACAGAGGCCTTACAGGACAAAGCCTGACTAGAGTAGGTGGAAGATAAAATATGGGGTGAAGACGGGGAGTCAATCAGGCAAATCTTACGGGCAGTTTTCTTGTAAAGTGGAGTTGAGACATTAGCCAGTAATGGAGAGGATGTGGGCTTGAGGGAGGGTTTTCCTTTCTTTTTTTAGTGGGAGATTGTACAGCATGTTTTGTTATGATGGGAATGACGGTTGAGAGGGAGAAGTGGATGCTGCGGGAAAGAGACCAGGCATTTGCCAGAGCAGTGTTTCTGAGAGCGTGAGAGGGATGGGATCCACAGCCTGCATCTCACTGGCCTCACCCAGGGGCAGGGCCCATCATTATTTTGACGAAATAGTGTCCCGAAGTACCAGCTGCAGCCTTGGGCTGGTGTGTGAGGATGGCTGTGGGACTCTCGGGGCTGGAGTACAGCCTTCCACACCTTTGCTGGCTCTTCCATGGTAACTCATCGGTGAGGTCCCTCATGATTATCTGACAGTGAACTCCCTTGCCCCCAGGGCCTTGGCTGACTCCTCCCAGGCCTAGGGAAAGCAATGTATGAGTGTTCCCTACCCCTAAAGGCAGGGCCCTGTGGCAGATGATTGTATTTCCTTCCTCCTTCTGTGACAGTTTTTTGAGAGACTTAAGATTTTGGGAGTAATTTTTCTCTTCCTCACCCACTGCCCCCGACATAAAAAATGTTTTCCTGTTGTCTGATTTCTTAGCTTTGCCGTGAGCATTTCTGAATGTTTGATTTTTGTGCTGAGGGCAGGAGTGTGTCCTCTAATTGGCTCATAAAGTGAGAGGGACAAAGCATGGACATGGTTGATTTTATTTTTCCTAATGGATCCTTGCACCGGAAAGTTAGATGAGGTTTTTCAGGATGTATTCAGTTGCTCCTCATATTTAGCAGATTAAAAAAAAAATTCTAAAAAACGTTTTAAGAAACAGAATCTTCTCTGTCTCCCAGGCTGCAGTGCAGTGGAGCAATCATAGCACACTGCAGTCTTGAACTCCTCAGGTCAAGTGATCCTCCCACTTCAGCCTCACAAGTAGCTGGAACTACAGATGCAGGCCACCATGCCCAGCCAGCAAATGTTTTAATATTCTCCAGAGTCCATTTCTTTTCTTTTCTTCTTCTTCTTCATTTTTTTAGATAGCCTTGCTCTGTCGCCCAGGCTGGAGTGCAGTGGTACAATCTCAGCTTACTGCAACCTCTGCCTCCTGGGTTCAAGTGATTCTCGTGCCTCGGCTACCCCCCAAGTAGCTGGAACTACAGGTGTGCACCACCATGACTGTCTTTTTTTTTTTTTTTTTTTTTGAGTTGGAGTCTCACTCTGTTGCCCAGGCTGGAGTGCAGTGGTATGATCTGGGCTCACTGCAACCTCCACTTGCCGGGTTCAGGCGATTCTCCTGTCCCAGCCTCCCAAGTAGTTGGGATTACAGGCATGTGCCACCATGCCTGGCTGAATTTTTTTGTATTTTTAGTAGAGACGGGGTATCACTGTGTTAGTCAGGTTGGTCTGGATCTCCTGACCTTGTGATGCGCCCCTCTCAGCCTCCCAAAGTGCTGGGATTACCGGCATGAGCCACTGCCCCTGGCCTCAGAGTCCATTTCTTGAAGCAGAAAAGCTTGATCTTAGGCAGATGAATTTCAGTTTTGATTTCTGCACTTTTTGTTCAATTTTGCATCAATGAGGGACAAAATACATAAGGAATCTACTGCTGGTTGTCCCAGTTCTAGACTAAGTGATGCTGATAACCCCTTTAAAACGATTTTTTGGCTGGGTGTAGTGGCTCGTGCCTGCAATTCCAGCACTTTGGGAGGCGGATGCAAGAGGATTGTTTGAAGCCGGGAGTTCAAGATCAGTCTGGGCAACATAGAGAGACCTCATCTCTACAAAAAATGGAAAAAATAGCAGTGGTATGCTCCCGTAGTTCTGGCAACTTGAGAGGCTTAAGTTGAGGATTGCTTGAGCCCAGGAGTCTGAGGTTACCAAGAACTATGATTGTGCTGCTATACTCCAGCCTGGGTGATAGAGTGAGACCTTGTCTCTAAATAAATAAATAATAAAAAGACTTCTTGTACTCTAGCACTTCTTTACTTTACTATGAATCCCTTAGCTGGGTAGCAGGGCATAATAGTAATTGTGATAATAGTGTCATTAACAGAAGTAGCAATACTAGTAGTAATAATTATATAACAGCCTAATCTTTTGAGTCTTTGAAAAATGCTAGGAACTGTTCTCTGTGATTGATTTGATTCTCACAATAGTTTGGTGAGGTAGCTGCTATTACTAGTCCCATTTTACAGACATAGACTCTTGCAGTGATCCTGGACATTCCTTTAGCAGATGTTTTTTTCCTGTGTCTTTTCTTATTTGATCCTTATAACAGCCCCTGGAGGCAGGAGGGCAGGGATCATCCCCATTCTTCAGATGATGAAACTCAGGTCCATGAAGGTTCAGTGATTTGGGTGAAGTGTTAGAGCTGGGACTAGAACATAGGTCTTTGGTCCCTCATGTGATAGCCACAGTAGTAGTGGTGGCTTCCACCCCAGGCCATGCATCTTCAAGGAGATGCATGCCCATGTGTCATTGCTCTGCGTTAGGCTTCCCTAAGGCTCATGGGGCCAGATGCCATCTTTGCTTTTTTTTGGGGATTGGGGTACCTTGGAAGGGCAGTACCCCTTGGTCTCCTATGCTGATTAGTGCTGGTACATGTCTCTGATTAGTAAAAAACTGAAGACATTGATTATTATTAAGTACAATTTGGCAAACACAGCTTTTTCAAACATGGGACCTATGAGGAAGAAGTTTCTAGAAGAGGCCATGGGAGTTAGAGTGTTACAATGGCCTGCTCTTCAAGGGTTTCATGGAACCTTGTGAGTTGTGTTCCCCCTACAGCAGGCATTCAGTAGGTCACAGGCAATGAGGAAATGCCAGAGAAGAGGGGCTCAGCCACCTTGCCTGTGCCAAGGCTGTTCCTTGAAGGCAGGCATCTTGTTCCCTGCTTCTGAGATTTAGGCACCCAGCCAGGGCTGGGAGCTGAGTAAGCACTTGGTATTTCTTGAGGGAACAGTGTTTTAAAGAGAGCCAATGAATTTTTCTAGGTATTCCAGGTCTTGGAAAACTCCTTACTGGGAAGGAGATTGGGGTGGAGGAGAATGGGCAAGATGAAGGAAGCTCAACAAGCAGGAACGGGCCTGTCAAGGCTGGTGCCTAGACCCAGACTTCTTGGATATGGTCACTTGCTATCGAGAACAATGCTCAAAGCAGGAAGCTGCACAGTGGAGGCTCAAGTAGCCTCCTCTGGCGTCTTCATCTCACCTCCTCAGTGCTCTGCCTCTGGGGACTGGGGTACCTGTTGGCTACTGGACCAGGCTCTCTTCCTTCTCTGGCTGCTGGGCCCTTGGCATCCTCTGTGACTTGGCACAAGGGTACTGGCAGGAACCAGCTAATTGCACAAGACTCTTTCCAGCTTCAGGTTTCTCAGTTTTAGCTTTGGGGTTGTGTGGGGACACCCTATGTAAGTACTGTCTCCTTGTGGGTGCCTGTCCCTAAGTGAGGGCAGCTAGACTCTGGGAAAAACATTCCTGAGGCTTGGAGTAAGGCTGACCTTCCCCTCCCCTAAGACCTGAAGCAGGTCCTAAGGGCAGGACTGGCTGCATAATTTGCAGAGCCTCAGTGTAAAATGAAAATGCAAGCCTCCTTGTTCAAGAAGAAGGAATAATTAGCTTGGTGCAAATGTAATTGTGGTTAGTGCCATTACTTTTTTTTTTTTTTTTTGAAGAGTCTCACCTTGTGGCCCAGGCTGGAGTGCAATGGCATGATCTCATTGGCTCATTGCAACCTCCGCCTCCCAGATTCAACTGATTCTCCTGCCTCAGCCTCCTGAGTAGCTGGGATTACAGGTGCTCACCACCATGCCCGGCTAATTTTTTGTATCTTTAGTAGCGACGAGGTTTCACCATGTTGGCCAGGCTGGTCTCAAACTCCTGACCTCGTGATCCGCCTGCCTTGGCCTCCCAAAGTGCTGGGATTACAGGCGTGAGCCGCCGCACCCGGCTCTAGTGCCATTACTTTTAATGGCAAAAACTGCAATTACTTTTGCACCAACCGAATCTGTTTAGGCTGGGCATGATGGTTCACACCTGTAATCGCAGCACTCTGAGAGGCCAAGGTGGGAGGATTGCTTGAGCTCAGGAGTTTGAGACTAGCCTGGGCAACATGGTAAAACTCCATCCTTACAAAACCACAAAACAGAGCCAAGCGTGGTGGCACATGCCTGTAGTCCCAGCTACTAGGGAGGCTGAGGTGAGAGGATCATTTGAGCCTGGAAAGCGGAAGTTGCCATGAACCGAGCTCACGCCACTGTACTCCAGCCTGGGTGACAGAAGGATCTATCTCAAAAAAAAAAAAAAGCATCTTTAAAGTTACTAAAATGATGGCTGGGCACGGTGGCTCACGCCTGTAATCTCAGCCCTTTGGGAGGCCAAAGGCAGGTGGATCACGAGGTCAGAAGTTCAAGACCAGCCTGGCCAAGATGGTGAAACCCCGTTTCTACTAAAAATACAAAAATTAGCCGAGCACAGTGGCAGGTGCCTGTAATCCCAGCTACTCAGGAGGCTGAGGCAAGAGAATTGCCTGAACCCAGGTGGAAGAGGTTGCAGTGAGCCAAGATTACGGCACTGCACTCCAGCCTAGAGCATAGAGTAAGATTCCATCTCAAAAAAAAAATAAAAAAATACTAAAACACAAAAATTTGTCCTTTCTTCTGTAGTCTTTCCCTTGACTTGTCATTAAGAAAAAAATGTTACAGGCATGGTGGCAGGCACCTATAATCCCAGCTACTTCGGAGGCTGAGGCAGGAGAATTGCTTGAACCCAGGAGGTGGAGGTTGCAGTGAGCCGAGACTGTGCCACTGCACTCCAGCCTGGGCAATAAGAGTGAAACTCCATCTCAAAAAAAAAAAAAATTTTTTTTTTTTTTTGCTATTTAATGTCATTCTAAATAAAGAAAAATTAAGTTTAAATTATCAGCATACATTTTATAGTTATTTCTGTATTATAGAATATAATGTTTTAAATGTGAATATCAGCACATTTACCTCATATTCTAGGAATCACCACCACCATGCCCCACTCCAAGGCACCATAGAGCATAAGTGCCTGTGTCCATGCCCACCCCCTGCAGTGGGGAGGAGCAGGAAGCCCAGGCAGGGCTTGGAGCTCCAGGAGGCTGGGAGTGGGCAGTTAAGAACCTGGCCCTTTGAGGCAGGGAGTGGGGGCCAGGCATGAGTCCTTCAGAGGGTTACCTCTGGAGATAATGCCAAGTATCGAGGGTGTGTGTGTTTTGTATTCAGCAACCCATTTTTCAGTCTGAAATTAAAGGGAGTTGGAGAGTGAAGGATGAACTAAGTGTGACAGATGTTCAGGTGGGGATATTATAGGCATCAGGACTCGCAGGCCCTCAGGAAAGCCATTGAATACTGGACGGCCCAGGAGGTGGCCCTTAAATTACACCTTCATCCAACCAACCGTCTTCTGGGCCACCTCTAGGAAGGAGTCTGTCCTGTCTTCCATATTTTCCTACCCAGATAAATGTTGAACTTCATGGTAGTGGAATTTATCTTGTAGAATGTCAAACCTGTTGGTTCACTTATTTGTCATCTTCTTTTTTTTTTTTTTTTGAGACAGTCTCGCTCTGTTGCCCAGGTTGGAGTGCAACAGTGCGATCTCAGCTCACTGCAACCTCCGCCTCCCGAGTTCAAGCAATTCTCTTGCCTCAGCCTCCTGAGTAGCTAGGATTACAGGCGTGCGCCACCACGCCTGGCTAATTTTTGTATTTTTAGTAGAGACAGGGTTTCACCATGTTAGCCAGGCTGGTCTCGAACTGCTGATCTCAGGCAATCCACCTGCCTTGGGCTCCCAAAGTGCTGGGATTACAGGCGTGAGCCACCATACCCTGCCTTATTTGTTATCTATTTTATTGAGGTGTTGCTGGGAATAGCAGTCCCAGAAACTTTATTTCAAACCTAGGGGTAATAGTCCCACAAAGAATTTCTGGCAAACTAGCAGCTTACATATGCATTAAAATAGAAATTCTGAACCTTCTCATTGAAGGTTAAGAAAGGCTCTCCCAGCTTGGCAAGTTTTGGCAAAACCCCATGCTTTATATTTCACTTCCTGGTTGTGTTTTCAAGGGTAAAAACTGGTTCACGGATTTAAATGTTAGATTCTGTGGGAAAGGAATAACAGTGAGTGTTGTTCAGAAAGCAAAAGGAAGGATTAGGAACCATGATTTATATCATGGGCTCAAAACATCTCCAAAAAGAAAACCTCTTTAAGAAAGATGGTTGCAAGTTGCTTCTTAAGGCTCTTTGTCCACCAGAGGAGTGTATTTTAGAGACAGCACAGATGCTGGCTTGGGGAGAGGTGTTTCCATGTGCTATGGGTAGGTGTCGGTTTCTTGTGCCTTGATGGCACCCTCTCCATTTTCTCTCTCTCTCTCTCTCTCTTCTGAGACACAGTTTTGCTCTGTCACCCAGGCCAGAGTGCAGTGGCATGATCTTGGCTCCCTGCAACCCTGCCTTCTGGGTTCAAGCAATTCTCCTGCCTCAGCCTCCTGAGTAGCTGGGATTACAGACACCTGCTATGGCCCCAGCCTCCATTCTCTTTTAATGTCTATGGGAGTAAATTTGGCACTTCCTAAATTGAGAACTTTGGAAAAAGATTAAGAGAGCACTTTAAACAGAAATGTGCGTGGGGGCAGGGAGATGCCAGTTTACCCCCGTTAAGTCTGAGGTGACAGAGGGCTGTGGGAAGACTGCCTGCTGACCTTTCAGCCTCAGTATGTGGACTATATGGCAGTTCAGTGAGGTGCCTGCTCTTGTTTTCTGTCTTCAGAGGACAGCACAGGTTTGAATCTTTTTGCTCAGTGTAAGACGGCAGCATCTCAGTAAACTGGCATGGTATCTTAAGTAAATATTGGCAGAGGGAAAAACACGGAGGAATATGGTTATATTTGCCTGTTGTTTTTAAATGGCTGTCAAAACATTTGCTTTTCAATTTTCTGAAATGAGAAATACTCTGAGTTAATGTTTCATCATTTGCGGAGTATTTTTTTTTCTTTTTTTCTTTTAGGCTGCAAACAAAATAAATTTACAGAGTATTTCATGAACATTCTCTGGTTTGTCATAATTACTGCATTTTTTTTAGTGTGGGAATTTGGGCTCAGAGGGGTAAAATGACTTCTCTAAAGTTGTATACTGGGCTAGGCATGGTGACTCACGCTTGTAATCCTAGCACTTTGGAAGGTCGAGACAGGCAGATCACTTGAGGTCAGGAGTTCAAGACCAGCTTGGCCAACATGGTGAAACCCCATCTTTACTAAAAATAGAAAAATTAGCCAGATGTGCCTGTAGTCACAGCTACTTGGGAGGCTGAGGCAGGAGAATCACTTGAACCCTGGAGGCAGAAGTTGCAGTGAGCCAATATTGCACTACTGCGCTCCAGCCTGGGTAACAAGAGTGAAACAGCATTAAAAAAAAAAAAAAAAGGCTCTGGACAGCCCACAGCCCTAGGGTCGGGTTGGGCGTCCCGGAAGGTGGCTACGAAGGCGAAGGTTTCACATGAACTAATAGAGAACTCATTAACTTCAGTGGAAGGAACACCAACCCATTCATTAGGAATCTCTACCCATGACCCAAACACCTTCCACTAGACCCCACGTCCAACATGGGGAAAGCATTTCAACATAAGCGCCACCTGGATTGGGGTCTCTACAACCGAGCTGCTCTTGCAAGTGGTGCCAGAACATGGAACTCAAACCCAAGACGAAGGGTTGCCTGAGCGACAGGAAATAGGAGAAGCGAATTTAAGCTGAAAGGCACCCAAGAATTCTTGAAAAAATCTCCCAGGTCTGCCAGTGTGGATTCTGTATCCTCTGAGAAATAGCTCACCAAGATAAAGCTGTGCTTGCTTACCTAGCTTGGAAATAAAAAACAAAAAAGACCTGTTGGGAGAAAGTCTTTACATATATGGAGTATATGTTGTTTGCTGAGATGTGATGGCAAGAAACACCAAGTTATCCCCATGAGAGAACTCTAGAATAATCTCTGCCTCTGTGATGAGCTGCCGGGAGCTGGAGGAAGGGTGACACAAGCACCCCTGCGGCCAAAATGACTGGAATTGCAGTGGATCAGACATGAAGCAAGCAAAGCACTGGGTCTCACCCAAAACCACTCCCTGGCTACTACCGCCCATGTTTTCTCAAAGCCCTGGGGTTCTAAAATTAGGTGTCAAAGCCAGCCAGGCCTGTGTTCTTCCATTCAGGGTAGTAAGTTCTCCTAGGACCCAGAGAGGTCCAGAAGTGCTGTTCACAAGCCAGGGACTAGAGTCAAATCTTTTAGAAATCTTCCTGGCATTCTGTTATACTGTGGTTGAGCTGGTACTCAAACCAAAAATTGCATACCTCTCTCTTCTCAATTTGTTCCAGAGGCACAGGAGCCTCACTCTGTGGCGACCATCATTACAGACCGTAAAGTCATACTACCACCAGTGTTCCCCTCAGGCTCTTCAGTCAGCGTGTGGTTAATGCTGCCCAAACTGGGACTCATTCTTCAGGGCAGTGTGTTTCCTGTTTGTCAAGGTTAGGTCCAGAAATGCCGTACAAGAACCAAGTCTGGAATCAGGGACCTCAAAAGCCCACTTGGTGCTATACCACCCTGTAGCCAAGCTGGCGCCTCACATGCAAGACAAAGTCCTCCTTACTCTTTCTTGCTTTTCTCAAGCAGGAGTATCACCCTGCAGCCACCACAACTGGGAATGTGCTGAGTGTCACCTGAAGCCAGCAAGTCTCAAAGTCTTACCTAAAGTCCTCAGTGTAGTAACTGGATATCACTGCTAGTTTTTCAGGGCCCAAGGGCTCTTTAGTTAACAGGTGATAAATTCTGCGAGGACTGGGTCTTTCCCTTCAAGCAGTTGGTTTCCCTCTGGCCCAGGGTGTGTCTAGAAATGTCATCACAGAGCTAGGGTTTGGAAAGGGAGCCTCATAACTGTGACCACTGACCTATTCTGCTGTGTCTGTGCTGGTATACCAAAATGTAAGACAAAGTCTTCCCCATTCTTCCCTCTCCTCTCCTCAAGTGAAAGGAAGGGGTCTCTTTTTGGAGACATGAGGTGTGATGCCTGGGGTTGGGGGAAGGGCGGTGTCAGCATTCCCTTAGCTGCCCTAGCTCATGTGTCAGTGGGCTACGTGCCCCACTAGTCCACTGGCTCTGGGCCCAGTTCAGCACTAAAACTCAC
Organism: Cacajao melanocephalus; assembly: GCA_963573385.1. Taxonomy (NCBI): domain Eukaryota; kingdom Metazoa; phylum Chordata; class Mammalia; order Primates; family Pitheciidae; genus Cacajao; species Cacajao melanocephalus. The sequence continues at coordinate 25,218 of CAUYLG010049856.1, forward strand.
CTAGAAGTTGGCATCTTTGTGGCCTAGACTGCCTTTCAAATTTATTTAGGGTCCCAG
>CAUYLG010049857.1:0-10237 GCA_963573385.1 Cacajao melanocephalus
AAAAAAAAAAAAAAAGCCAAAATAGACAGATGGGATCTCATTAAACTTAAGAGCTTCTACACAGCAAAAGAAACTATCAATAGAGTGAAACAGTAACCAACGGAATGGGAAAAAAATTTTGCAATCTACCCATCTGACAAAGGGCTAATATCCAGAATCCACAGAGAACTTAAACAAATTTACAAGAAAAAAACAACTCAGCAAAAAGTGGGCAAAGGATATGAAGACACTTCTCAAAAGAAGACATTTATCTAGCCAACAAACATATGAAAAAAGCTCATCATCACTGGTCATTAGAGAAATGCAAATCAAGACCACATTGAGATATCACCTCACACCAGTTAGACTGGTGATCATTAAAAAATCAGGAGACAACAGATGCTAGAGAGGATGTGGAGAAATAGGAACACTTTTACACTGTTGGTGGGAGTGTAAATTAATTCAACTATTGTGGAAGACAGTGTGGCGATTCCTCCAGGATTTGGAACCAGAAATATCATTTTACCCAGCAATCCCATTATGGGGTATATACCCAAAGGATTATAAATCATTCAGTTATAAAGACACATGCACATGTATGTTTACTGTGGCACTGTTCACAATAACAAAGACTTGGAACCAACCCAAATGCCCATCAATGATAGACTGGATAAAGAAAATGTGGCACATATACACCATGGAATACTATGCAGCCATAAAAAAGTATGAGTTCATGTCCTTTGCAGGGACATGGATGAAACTGGAAACCATCATTCTCAGCAAACTGACCCAGGAACAAAACCAGACACCCCATGTTCTCACTCATAAGTGGGTGTTGAACAATGAGAACACAGACACAGGGAGGGGAACATCACACACTGGGGCCTGGGGGGTGGGGGAGTAGAGAAGGAATAGCAGGGGTAGAGGGATTGGGGAAGGATAGCCTTAGGAGAAATATCTAATGTAAATAATGGGGCGATGGATGCAGCAAACTACCACCATGGCATGTGTATACCTATGTAACAAACTTGCACGATCTGCACGTGTACCCCGGAACTTACAGTACAATACATAAGTTTTTTAAAAAAGGCCAAAAAGAGCACATGCTGAAACCTCTTTATAATTGTATAATTAAACACCCCCAAGTTGGGAAATGTAAAATTGAACATTTCATACAACTGTCAGTTCCCTTGTGTTGCATACAATGAGAGCATTATCCAACTTTACTCACAAATAACTAGCTGAATAATATAATTACATTTGAACTAGCCAATTGGATCTCAAAGTTGAGGCTGTGACCAATCAGTAAATCTTGAGGATTGTGCTAACTACTCATATTGTGTTCTTGAGCAGGAGCAACATGTTTTTAGAAAGGTGTTGACAGAGAAGAAGGTAAATGAAAAGGAAGGCAAGAGAACAGTAAAGAAGACAAACTTGTTGAGTTCTCTGTAATAAGTGCCTTAAGATCACCAATGCCAGGTGACCAAGATTTTTCTTTAAAACCAAGAAAAGATACTGCCTTTTCCCCTCATACTCATTTTTTTTCCATTAAAATACATATATAGAAAAGTGTGCAAAATATAAATATTCAGCTTAATACTTTATAATAAAATATAACACAACCACCACCCAGGTCAAGAAATAAACTATTCCAGCACCCCAAAGACCTTTACATACCCCCACTTAATCACTACTGCACCTCTCTAAAGTTAACTATTCTCTTAATTTCTAATACCATAGTTTAGTTTGGCCTGGTCTTGAGCCTTATATAAAGATTCATAAAGAACGTAAACGGGCTGGGTGCAGTGGCTCATGCCTGTGGTCCCAGCACTTTGGGAGGCTGAGGTGGGTGAATTATAAAGTCAGGAGTTCAAGACCAGACCAGCCTGGCCAACATGGTGAAACCCTGTCTCTCCAAAAAATACAAAAAATTAGCTGGGCATGGTGGTGGACACCTGTAATCCCAGCTACACAGGAGGCTGAGGCAGGAGAATCATTTGAACCTGGGAGGTGGAGGTTGCAGTGAGCCAAAATTGCACCACTGCACTTAAGCCCACTCGGGCAAAAGTGCTATAATCTTTCTTAAAAAAAAAAAAAAAAAAAAAAAAAGAACATAAACTTTGGGTGTCTGGCTTCTTTCATACCATATTCATCCTTACGATTGCAATTCCTTGTAGATGGTCACATTCATTGCTGTAGACTATCCCATTATCCACAGATACCACAATGTACTGATCCATGCTATTGCTCATTCTTTGATGATTTGTTCTGTGACATAGATCTCTTTGAATTTTTTTTTATATTAGATTATGGTCTCTATTGATGACCTATCCATTCCCATGACCTTTAAAAATACTTATTTAAGATATATAAATTTTGATTGTTTAATTTCTCTAAAGTAGCAAATAAAAGCTGATATTTCCAATATAACTGTACTATTATATTTATTTTATATTATTTTCAAAGACTGTTTAAATAACAGCAGACATGTGTTCCTACAGTGGGTTTTACCTGCTTGAATGGAGGACTAGCTGGCAAAAGAGAAAGAAGAAAACTCAAGTTTAATGTGCTTAGAAAATATTAATTTATAACCCTAGGGAAAAAAGCATCAAACCATCCAGACTGAATACACATCTTAAAAGAAAGAACTAAGGGCTATATAACTTTTTGAGATCTTTTAAGTTTTCCACACAATAAATAAAAACATAGCTGCTTTCCAAGAGGGAATTTGGGAGGCACTGAAGGTTTCTGTTTCAGTTTGGCTCTTTGGCATAATCTACAGTAAGTCCCTCTGGCCATCTTAAACAAGAAAAAATATATCTGAAGAATATCAGGGGTGACAGAATGGCTAGGAGGCTGGATAATGGGACCAGAACAAAGGCTATCCTGGCGCCTAGAAAGACATCTCATAGCAAGAAGTACATGGGCAGATGCTGCCAGTCAGATTGATTAGTTTTCTGTCCTTTATTCCTCAGTTCAAGATTCATATTCCAAGAATGGAGCAAATAATTGCTTTAACTTGGGTCAAATGCCTTCCCTTCAGCTGGGCAGAGAACTTCAGTGACTGTCCCATAAGATGCTATCTGACAATTTAAAGCTAAAACTAATAAACGGAACTGTCCTGATCCTTGTATATGCTCATCTTAACAGCAGGTGTGGCTGAGATTGTGAATTTGTCTTTGAGTTAGAAAACTAAGATAACAATTTTATGGCAGAAGGAGCCTTAGAAGACAGAGCCATGGTCATGGTCATGCTGAATCACTAGTCTCTACTTTTTTTGTTGTTTTTTGAAATGGAATCTTGCTCTGTCACCCAGTGGCACAATCTGGGCCCAATGCAACTTCCACCTCAGCGTCTTGAGTAGTTGGGATTACAGGTGCCTGCCACCACACCACACCCGGCTAATTTTTGTATTTTTAGTAGAGACAGAGTTTCACCATGTTGGCCAGGCTGGTCTCAAACTCCTGACCTCAGGTGATCTACCTGCCTTAGCCTCCCAAAATGCTGGGATTACAGGCATGAACCACCATGCCTGGCCTCTACTTTCTTTATATAGACTTATATGAGTGTTTACTTCTACTTTGGTTCTAAAATGAGAAATTTGTGCTGGTCACATAAACCATTCCTTTCAAGTATTATGGAGTCACCCTGAAGGCAGGGATATAACATTTGGAAGGTAAAGACTGGCTTGCTATGAAAAGTGGGAAAGAAAAGCACCCTCCCTTCCCCAAGAAGAAAATTCTCTTCCACTTTCCAACTGTTAAGGTCTGTAACTCTGTCATTAGAGCATGATTCCTTTGATGTATGGGTCCAGTCCAGAAGACTGGATGTATTAGCGTGGATTCTCCAAAGAACCAGAACCAATAGGATATGTGTACATATATGTATATTTTATACCCACAGATAAGTAGATAAGAGATTTATTTTGGTAGTTGATTCACATGATTATAGAGGCTGAGAAATCTCTTGCAGAGATTTACTATAGATTATGAGTATTACTATATATTATAGAGACTTACTGTAGATTATGCCAAAGAGCCAAACTGAAACAGAAACCTTCAGTGCCTCCCAAATTCCCTCTTGGAAAGCAGCTATGTTTTTATTTATTGTGTGATCTGCCATCTGCAAGTTGGAGAACTAGGAAAGCCAGTGGTGTGTGTTGGAGAGTTGGGGAAGTATTGGTATAAGCCCCAGGGTCTGAAGGCTTGAGAACCTGGGGCTTGGATGTCTGAGGGTAGAAGATGGCTGTCTCAGCTCCAGAAGAGAGTGAATTCACCCTCCCTTCATAGTTTTATTCTCTCTAGGCCCTCAATGGACTGGGTAATGCCATGCGCACTGGTGAGAGCAAATTCCTCCCTACCCAGACTACTGATTCAAATGTTTATCTCTTCTGGAAACATCCTCTCAGGGACACCCAGAAATAATGTTTAACTGGCTTTCTGGATATCCTTTAACCCAGTGAAGTTAAGACATAAAATTGACCATCACATTACACTACTCTGTATTCAAAGTATTCAAATTCTTTTACTGTCTAATTCTAAGTACTTTTCAGCCATATCCCCTTGGGCTTTGGAAGGAGACGGCTTGCAGAGTTTAGGATTCTGATGCAATCACTTACCAGTAGTGTGACATAGATAGAATAACTTTTCTGGTTTGAGTTACTTCATTTGTAAAGCGGATAATAATAGCTCAGAATTCATAGGTTTATGTAGGGATTAAACAAGTTTAAATACATGAACAGTGATTAGCACAGCTGTGGCCTCAACTACTACTGTTACCATTAAAGGCCCTCATCTGTCACTCTACTTTGGCTGCCATGCCCAGCTCATTGTTACATTCTTTCATCTCCTTTCTCTAGGGAACCAGCCTCTGTCTATTTACCTTTCAGACCCAGGCTGAAGCCCAGGAGACCTTCACTTACCTATCCAAGTTTCCAGAATCTCATTCTCCTCTGGGGTCCTCACATATAAAGTTTTATACTTTATACACATAAATACAAAATACAAATGCATTCATTAACTTCTCAACCTGAATCTCTAACCTTAAGGCGGGTTAGACTAGCTTAAATCCAAGGAAGACAAACATTTGGAGATGGAAAATTTCATCTTCTGCCAACAGGCAGGAAGAAAGTGACCCTGTTACAGGAAAGAGGCCTGGATCCAAACCCCAAGAGAGGGTTCTTGGATCTCACCAAGAAAGAATTCAGAGCAAGTCCATAGAGTTAAAGTGAAAGGAAGTCTATTAGAAAGTAGAGGAATAAAATAATGGCTACTCTATAGACAGAGCAGCCCTAAGGGCTGCTGGTTGCCCATTTTTATGGTTATTTGTTGGTTATATGCTAAACAAGGAGTAAATTATTCATGCCTCCCCTTTTTAGGGTAACTTCCTGACATTGCCATGGCACTTGTAAACTGTCATGGCACTGGTGGGAGTGTAGCGGTGAGGATGACCAGAGATCATTCTTGTGGCCATCTTGGTTTTGGTGGGTTTTAGCTGGCTTCTTTACTGCCTGTTTTATCAGCAATTTTTTTATGACCTGTACCTTGTGCTGACCTTCTATCTCATCCTGTGACTTAGAATGCCTTAACTGTCTGGGAATGCAGCCCTGTAGGTCTCAGCCTTATTTTACCCAGCTCCTATTCAAGATGAAGTTGCTCTGGTTCAAACACCTCTGACAACCTCACTGGATCAGGAACTATGTAGGTTCATGTCTTGGCTCCAGTGATATTGTGTAAATAACTGTTTTACATTTGACTTTACTCTTCCATAAAATGGGGTTATATTTTATTTACCTCACAGATTATTTACTGTGATAATTAAATGTTACCTTTTATATTCACAGAAGTACAAAATGTAGCCTTAAAAACATCAAATAATATATGTTGATTATAGCTGCTTTTGTTTCTACTCATGAGATTCCATGTAAGGGCCAGGAGCCATAGCTGTCTAAGATTAAGAGAAACACTAAGCTGAAACTTGAGTCTCCTGTCACACTTGCTGAATGAATAGTGTGAATTCATTGGTTATTTATATGGGAGAGAATTATCTAACCCTCCATCAGCCACCTAACACAGAACAGCTCTAGGAGTCAGTAAATAGGGATGGTAAGAGTCAGAGATCACAGCACACTCAAGATTGAGCAAAGCGAAAGTAGATAGGAACTAGAAAAAGTAACTAATGCCTTCAAATCATATAGCTAGTAGGAGACAAAAAATTAGGATCTGAACTCAGGCTAAGCCCAGAGCCCATGACCTCAGCTGTCGTGCTAATTAGTGAAACAGATGAATTCCCTGACCCCCCTTGCAGGACATGCAACAGAGCTGTGGCTGGTCTGTTTGGTCACTACTACTGCTCAAATCTGTTATGGGACAGGGAGCATGAAGATGAACAGGTGCAGGACCCAGGTGCTGGGCTCCAGCCCCACAGCAGTGTCCAGGGGTGGGGGCCTGTGACTCCCTAAGCCCAAGTGCACATGTATTACAGTGCACTCTTTTAGCCTTGCCATCCTGTGGACGGCTTAAGTGTTAACAAGTTCAGTGGACCGTCTGCCTTTTTGCAAGGGCGGAGGGCCAGTGTGCCAGCTTTCTGTATCCCAAGCTCTTGTCCAGTGTCCCGAAGAGTCAGATGACACATGGACTTGAAGGATGATGAATGTGGGGGTTTTATTGGGTGGTGGAGGTGGCTCTACGTGGTATGGATGGGGAGCTGGAAAGGGGAGGGAGTGGGAAGAGGATCTTTTCATGGAGTTTGGCCATCCAGTGGCTGATTCTTCGACTGTCCCCAGCTGAACTCCTCCCCATGTTCCTTCTCTTGGTAGCTAAAAGCATTTATGGGTGTAAGATAAGAAAAATAAGAGGTAGTTGAAAGGAAACTTCTCTGAAAACCGAGAAAAACCCTGAAGTTACTGAGTAAAATCATCAAGGATATAAAGTCTGTTGTCCTTTTTGGATGGTTAGAAAAAGAAAACATAGGAAGTAAAACTTGAAGAAACATCATGCAGTAGCCTAATTTTTTTTTAAATCATAGTCATAGAAAAATGTAATCAGCAATTATTTTGCAGAAGTTAAATGAACAACTTCAATAAAAAGCAAGACTGTTATCAAAGGATTTCTGGGTCGGGATTAGAGCACAGCTTAGGGAAAAGCACACATACAAGAATTAAAATACTGAATTACTCTTTTCCAGTTTTTAGGCTGTTTTGAACATTTCCCCATAGCCCTAAGTAATTATCATAAGCCAGCTGCTGTGTTCTGTTTGTGTCAATTCAGCTTTTAAAATTTCCTGTCTGATAAATTGTATGTTGTACTAACATTAATGTAATAAGTGAGCAATTTGCTATCTCTGAAAGAAGTCAACAGCCTCAAACACACTTGTAGAAGTTATATTAACAAACACCTATGTTAATTTCCTTTCATAAGAAGCACAATCGTATCCTCCTTGAGGAAGCACCTTTTGATAAAATAAATAACAATGTGCTCATCACATTATTTACTTCTTGCCCTCTCATGTGCCAGCAACCACATGTTCCTTTCAATTAATCTGTTAATTGTACAAAAGCTGTTTTCCAAAAATTGTTTTTTTGGGAGAGCAGTAAAATTAGGTGAAATAATGGATGAGAAATTTGAAAATAGTTTAGGATAAAAACACTATTCATAACACTTTTCAAAAAACATTATTCAGTTCTATTCAATCCAAGTCTACAAATAATTAACAAATATCTACTATGTGTCTTACACCGTCCTCACTTTTACAAAGCTTTTAATTGTGTACAGAAGAAAAACCTATACAAAATGATTAGATGAATGAGATAAAATCATATATAATATTATGCCATAAACACACACCATAAAACTACAGAATTCTTCCTCTAAGAATTGTGCACCACAAGTAAGTCTTACACAGTATTGAGAGGGACACTGTTCCAATGGTACATGTGGAAGAGTTGCAATTTGTTACAGGAATTTTTGGAAAATGGAAGTAAAGTGTCTTAAGAGAGGGAGTATTTTTTTCTAGCTAGCACAGAGATGCCATGGGGGTTAGTGACAGCCTTGGCAAAATCATCTGGATATGTACAAGATGATGAATTCCTTAAAAGCAGAGTTTTTCTCTTATTTAGCCTTGTCCTAACAGGTTTCTTGAAGTCATAACTCATTGGATTGTAAATGTGAAAAACATTTAAGATTGTTCCAATTATGCCTTCAATGATTCTATGTTGACTCTTCCTTGCCTGGCCCTTAATAATACCAGGGGCAGGTTCTATTTTGTACCAGTGCTTTTTAGTGATTAATACTTAGTTCAATCCTGGAATCTTTTGTTTTCACATTGTATCGTAGTAAAACAATTAAAATTACATACTAAAACAAGCTTATTTATAACTTTGAACATGACTCAGCAGAAAAATAAGAAACTTTCCACTGGCTTTTTCCGCTAGTCAACTAAGCTATCTAAAACAGGCAGAGGCCAGGCACAGTGGCTCACATCTGTAATCCCAGCACTTTGGGAGGCTGAGGTGGGTGGATCACCTGAGCTCAGGAGTTCCAGACCAGCCTGGGCAAGATGGTGAAACCCCTCTCTACCAAAAATACAAAAAATTAGCAGGGTTTGGTGGTGTGTGCCTGCAGTCCCAGCTACTTGGGAGGCTGAGATGGGAGGATCGCTTGAACCGGGGAGGTGGAGGTGGCAGTGAACCCAGATCGTGTCACTGCACTCCAATCTGGTGACAGTGAGATCCCATCTCAAAAAACAAACAAAACAAAACAAAACAGGCAAACATACTTAAATAACTTTGCTAGAGCCTTTGAAAAGCTAACTGCAGAACTATCAGAGTAAGTAAATGCACCCAGGAAGTAACACTAAGGGCTTGACTGGAAGTAGTGAGAGCAGGGTCATTTTTTATTTTATTTTAAGCAAACACAGTAGAGCCTGCACATGTGCATGTCCAACTTCAAAGTGATCACTCCAAAGAGAATACCAGCTTGAAATATTTCAGAAATGCTTTTAGTGGAATTGTCTTCAGAGGCAGAGAATATTCTCTTTAATATCCCTAAGAGGAGTTCAAATTAAATCTTTGAGATGAGTTTTCTTTCTGAAACCAACTACAAATTAGACCAGAGGCTTACACTGTGAATAAGGGGGATAATCAAGATAAATAATGAATAATCAAGTTGAATCACTCTAGATCTCTAAATGAGATGTGGCCTCATTGACTGTTTATTGGCTGTAAATTTTTAAATTTAGGATTGGAGGAGTAGAGCCATAGTGCCTACCTTTTTGACAGATGAATTGGCATATATTTACGATGTCACTGGTATCAGCCAGGCTCTGGCAGGACACAGGCTGCACACTCAATGGACAAGAAGGCATACTTGGAAAGGGTTCAGGAGGGCCTCTTTACAGAGGTGTGAACAGGTTCAGGAAGCAACCCATGGCAGTGAAACACCCAGTGTGCCAGCACCAATGGGAAGGTGTTACTGCCCAGGCCTGAAAGGGCAAAGGGGAGGAAGCACCTATCAGAAGTCAGCAAGAGCTGCAGCTGAAAGGGTGGTTGACCCACTGAAGAGCACACTCCAGCACCCGCCAAAGGGAGTCCAGTTTCTGTTATCTTGTGCTCAGATCTCCTGGCAGTGTGACACTCCTCCATCAAAGTAAACCCAACCAAAAGCCAGGGGCAAGGCTGCTGAGTAATGTCATCCATAAAGGTCAGCCTTCTGTAGGAGAGCAGGCCAGGGCAGGCCAGAGCTTAGATCTGGAGAGGCCAGCACAGACATTCTGTGCGTGCATTGCTCCTCTCTGTTCCAGGGAGGGAGGGAGCATTTCTATTCCACAGCAGAGTAATCATGTCTATTCCTTGATCTCATTTCTAACTCCCTGACCTGTCCAGCTCCCCCGTGTTTGCTCCTTAGTCTCTATGTGCTGCATTACATCAAGTTAAAAGTTTAAAACTAAATCAAGTTAATTCCTGTCTGAGGAAAAACTGGGCTTTTAAATACATGGTGTGGGGACAAGTAGCCACCTTAAATAGGATAATGTGAATCTAAACTTCACAATAAAATAAGTCCTAAATGGACCAGAGATCCAAATGTACAATGTGCAACCAAGGAAGTTTGGCACAGGTGAATTACTTTATTAACCTGGGAGTGAGGAAAGCCTTTCAACATTCAGCAAAAAAAAAAAAAAAAAAAAAAAAAAAAAAAAAGGTAAAATTGGTGAAAATTAAAACCAAAAAAAAAAAAAAAAAACGAAACCAAGTTAAAAAAAA
>CAUYLG010049859.1:0-11368 GCA_963573385.1 Cacajao melanocephalus
CCCGTAGGGCTCCTCTGCCTGGGAATCTCCTAGTCTGTGGGCAATAAAAATCTGTCTGGAAATGCGGCGTCCACTCACCCTCTGCGCTTTCACTGGGAGCTGCAATCCTGAGCTGTTCCTAATCAGCCATCTTGGATCGCACCATGGCTGATTGTATTTATAATTTTTTCATAGATGTTTATGAATCATGCTGACTTTAGTTTTCAGAATGTTCTTAGATTTTGGTATCATGCTTATGTGGATCCTTTAAAAAGAGTTTTGAGCATTTTTTTTCAATTTTACAAAACAATGTATGTTTGGATATCTTCTAGATGCTTTTATATAAAAATATGTAATTCCCTAGTATACCATGAGGATAATACATCACAAATTTAACATCATAGGTTTAAAAATTATTAATAAAATGAATTGGCTTAAGGCAGTCCATTGAAAAATATTTCCTACATTAATTTTCAGCAAATGCATCTTATATATTTTTATCTGATTGTCATGTATCTATTTGAACAGGATTTCCATGTATTTTAATCTCAATTTTAGCTGCTAAATTACAACTAGCCAAACTTGGAAATATTCTATAATTTGCAGAATAGCTAGTTGTATGTTTATCATTTTACTCAATCTGACAAAAAAAAATATTACTCTCAAAAGTTGGGAATTAAAAAATAAACAAGACTTCTTACCAAAGCATTCTTACCTAATTATTCTATAATAGAATATCATTCCTAATTATTTGTTGGAATGACTATAAGTATATAAATGAAACTCTACTAATTCCTAGGTAATAACTCTTGATTGATCTGGAATAGCAAACGCTTTTAACCTCAACACCATGATTTCAGGTTAGTTGCTGAAGTAAGACATACAATGCATGTCTCGGCTGTTTAATCATCACCCTAGAAGTGTTTGCTTTAGAAATGAAAAGTGATGGATGTGTGTTACTAAACATTTTACCTGTAAAGTAACAGAGTTATTTAAGATAACAGTTGTGAAATATACCCATATATATACAAAAAAAAGAGTGACTGCTAAACTGAGGAAAACTCAATAAGGTTGATTGATTGTGTAAATGTCAATTTTTGGGTTATGATGCTGTATTAACATTATAAAAAATGTTACCATTGGCGGGAACTGAGTGAAGGATATACAAGATTTGTCATTATTGTATTATTTCTTTCAACAGCATATAAATCTACAATTATCTCAAAACAAAAATTTCAACACAAATGAGATTTAAATAGTGAAATATAGTCTAGATAAATTGGCCAAATAAAATATAAAATATAAAAACATACAGGACTTTAGGTCATGATTTTAGTTTAAAGTGACCTACGAAATCAAGAATTTTCCCTATATTGTGTAGCTAATTTGAATAATAATTTATAATTAAAATAGTCCCCTATTCTTAAACTGAAGGAATGAAAATAGAGGGCTCTTGAAATTCCAGATAATAGTACATTTTGTCATGTATAGTAATATATTTTTCCATGTTTTAAATCAGGGGTCACCAACCCCTGGCAGAAGACCAGTAGCTGTCCATGGCCTGTTAAGAACCCGACTGCACAGCAGGAGTTGAGCTGGCAAGGGAGTATTACCCCCTGAGCTCTGCTTGCTATGAAATAAGCAGTGGCATTGGATTCTCACAGGACTGTGAACACTATGGTGAACTGTGCATGCAAGGGATGTAGGCTGTGCACTCCTTATGAGACTCTAATGCCTCATCTGAGGTGGAGCAGTTTCATCTAGAAACCATTTTCCCTCCACTCCTCCTTCCCACGTACCTTGGAAAAATAGTCTTCTATGAAACCAGTCCCTAGTGCCAAAAACATTGGGGACTGCTGTTTTAAATGACTGAGTTAATCTCAGAAGCAAAAAGGTTTTGCTTAAGTATTCTTTTTTTCGGAAAGAAAAAATCTCTTTAAAAGTAGCTATAGCCATAAATATAGGACCCTTCAATATTCTGTTACTTTTTCTTTTCATCTGATCAATTGCAATATTTATCTCAATTTTAATAGTATAACAACTATCCATATGTTAACATTAGGTATCCAGGTGGGGTCCAGTGTTTCAGGCCTGTAATCCCAGCACTATTAGAGTCAAGAAGGGCTCATTGCTTGAGCCCAGGAATTCAAAACCAGCCTGGCCAACGTGGTGAAACCCTGTCTCAACAAAAATACAAAAATTAGCCAGGGGTGATGGTGTGTGCCTGTAATGTCAGCTACTAGGGAGGCTGAGGCAGAAAAATCATTTAAATCCAGGAGGTGGAGGTTGCAGTGAGCTGGGATATTGACACTGCACTACAGCCTGGGGGACTGAGCAAGACTCTGTCTCAAAATGAATGAACAAATTAATAAAATAAAATAAAAATTAGTGGTATGAGCCGGTAGTCCCAGGTATTCGGGAAGATAAGGTGGGAGGATCATGTGAGCTAGGGGAGAACTAGACTTCAGTGAGACATTCCTGATTGTGTCACTGCGCTCCAACTTGGGCAACAGAGTGACATCCTGTCTCAAAACAAAGTAAAACATTAGTTATCCATAAAATGAGTAGGACATACAAGGGCAAAAATGGTCTTGAGACCCCAAAACAGATGACACAGAGCACATATATACTAAAGTCTCAATATTTATGCTTAAAGGTAGAGGGCTTAGTGCAGTCACTTGAAAACACTTTCTTTTCTCAGTGCATTATTTTAACAGCTGTAAGTACAAATTTTTCCCCTAGAACCACAGTATAATGGAAGGAGAAGTAATGCCATCAAAAGCAGTTTGACAGCAGTAAATGTGTTAGCCACGAGTAGAATAGCAAGGACTGTTGAGGAAAACTTAGAAAATCAATACAAAGCATAAAGGTAAGTAGCCATCAAAGGATTATTAAGAACATCAAAATTTTACAGTATGGAAATGTGGTGCTCACTGTTGATCTTGAGTCATTAAAATTTAAATTATGATTAATAACTGTTCAACAGGTAAAATAGCAACATGATTTTGTGCAATTCTTTTAATAATGACAATATTGTGCACCATAGCTCAGTACTTCTTTTTGTTGTATGCATATAATGCTCCAGTAAGGTTAATTTATTTGTGCATTACATTTTTGAGGCCATATATATATATATATATATACACATATACACACAAAGAAATATAGAAAAACTGTCATTTCCATAAGGAAAAACATTCAAAATTGAAAAATAGGAAATAAAATAATTTTCAGATCTAAATGTGTGTTAAACTTATAAAATGTGTTGTTAAAATTTTTAAATAGTTTTATTTTCCCCAAATTACTGCACATTTCCTTTGCTTGAGTTCTTACCATTTCTTATTTTCATGTTTGAATTGATATTAAAGATTAAAAATTCAACAAAATATAAAATTTGATCCAATTGTCCATTGTTATTTGCTTGTAGTAAATTTAGCTGGAATCTATGTTTCCATTCATCTTGAGTTTGGGGAGGTGAGATCCCTGTGCTCTATTGGTGTTTCACAAAAAGGCCACTAAAATATGTAAGATTAGGACTAGATCAAGGAACAGGAAAACTGAAGCAATTCAGGTATGAGACTTGAGAGAACACATGCTCAAAACTATTGGCAATCCACAGTCTCCAGTAGATTTTACTTGGCTGGGGCATACTTACTCAATGATAGAAAGCTAGACAAATGAGCTGGGCTTTGCTTTAAAACAGCTACATTGTGTCATCTGGAGCTACCTTTCAGAAAGAAATGTCATCTCTGGTGTGAGGTGAGAGAGGGATTTGTCTTTCAAAAGCAAACAGAAAACGAGCAAAGCTTTCACTCAGCCTTGAATGAAAGTACCAAAAAAAGAATTATAAAAACTGAAACATTTCCAGACAGATAATGGCATTCCTGCTGAGAGTGTAAGTTCCTGGAGTGTGCAAAGGAACTCGGAAGAGTGGTCTCTCAGACAAAAAGATTGATTCTGTAATTTCTCCATCAGTACTACAGGCTGTCAGCATGATTGCACTTGTTTCTCTAAAAGCATTAGTAAGGCAATTACCGATTATATCAACACGGCATTTACATGTCTGTGACCATCTATGCCTGGAGCCCAGGAAATTTATAATCCACTGCCTGACATTTTTGCTTTTCTATGTGAAGTATCAGGCAGCCAAAGTAAAATCTAATGGCATTCAGGAAAATCAAGTGAATGCAAGCTTGTAACTTGTGTACACAAAAAAAGAGAAATTTGTGAAGTATGCATGCCAAAGTTTAAGAAATCAGAATTGGCATTTTTATTGTTTTAGAAGAAAATACTGTTTTATCAATAAGGAAAATATAAATGTGCAGTTTTGTATTTCAGTCTTGTTAATGGATTAAACCACATATACCTGTAAACTGAATTATATGTGTAAAGAACACAGTTAAAAAAATACACGAAAAACCTGACTTTTTTATATGTAGTATTATTTATTTGACCATTTCCTTAATGTTGGCTTTTTATTCTAGGAGTTGACATCACTCCTATAAATCTCCAATTAAGATGTTTGTAAACAGTTTGATAGCTTACGTCTTTTATTATTAAGTTTAACAGAAAGAACTGTAGGAAAAAAAGAGTATTACACTGTTCTTAAAAATGTACTGGTGTAAATTCTTATTAAGAGAGTTTGAATATTCTTATTTCTATATGTTCTAAATTTAAATATACTTGTTTCCAAGAATATTTGCCAATTAATAACTAAAAATGAATTGATTTTATTTTTGAAATTTTTTCACGACTGCTAAGTGGAATATAGATTTCACAGACTGACTTACCATGAAGTTCATTATCCCTTCTGGTAAAAATGTATCTTGAGATGATACATTCTTGTCATCTTGATTTGCATTTACCTGATGATTCGTGATATGAAACATATATTCATATATTTTTTGGCCATTTGTAGGTCTTCTTTTGAGAAATATCTGCTTAGTTTGCCCATTTAAAAATACCACTGTTTGTATTTTTGCTGTTGAGATGTTTAAGTTCCTTGAATATTCTATATATTAATCCCCTCGTGGCTGAATAGTTTGCAAATGTTTCTTCCCATGTGGTGGGTTTTTTCTTCACTTTATTGATTTGTTCCTTTGCTGTGCAGAAACTCTTTAGTTTGATGTAATCCCATTTGTCTATTTTTGCTTTCATGCCTGTGCTTTTGAGAACTTACTCATATTATCTTTTCCTAGACCGACGTCCTGAAGAATTTCTCCTGTTTTCTTCTAGCAGTTTTGTAGTGTCTGATCTGACATTTAGGTCTTTAATCCATTTTGAGGTGATTATTGTATATGGTGAGAGGGGAGGGTCTAGTTTCATTCTTCTGTATTTGGATATCCAGTTTCCTTGGCACTATTTATTGAAAAATTCTGAGAAAATTTTTCCAATGAGTGTTGTTGGTACCGCGGTCAAAAATCACCTGGCTGCAAATATGCAGATTAATTCCCAGGTTCTCTACTTATTCTATTGGTCTGTATGCCTATGTTTATGTCACCAATGTGCTGTTTTGGTTACTGTAGTAGGTTTGTAGTGTATTTTGAAGTCTAGTACTGTGATGCCTCCTGCTTTGTTCTTTTGCTCAGGGTTCTGTTGGTTCCTTTAACTCTTCCATGGTTTCATTTGAATTTTATGATGGTATCTTACCCCAGTTAGTATGATTGTTATAAAAAAGACAAAAATAACAAATGAGGGCAAGGATGTAAAGAAAAAATCACCTGTATGCATTGTTAGTATGTAAACCAGTACAGCCACTAGGAAGGACACTATGGAAGCCCCTCAAAAAATGGCAAACATAACAACCATATGATCTAGCAATCCTACTACTGTGCATTTAACCAAAGAAAAGGAAATCAGTATATCAAAGAGAGATCTGTATCCCATGTTTATTGCAGCATTATTTACGATAACCAAGATATTGAATCAAATCAACTGCCCAACAACAGATAAATGGATAAGGAAAATATATTATCTCTATACAATGAAATACTATTCAGACTAAAAAAGAATAAAATCCTGCCATTTATACTGACATGAATGGAACTGGAGGGCATTATGTCGAGTGAAATAAGCCATGAACAAAAAGTTAAACACCACATCTTTTCACTCATTTGAAAACTAAAAAAAAGTTTATCTCATAAAAGGTAAAAGTAGAACAGTGGTTTCTAGAGGCCTGTGAGGATGTGGGGGAAGGGTGGGGATAGAGAAAGATTTATTAAAGGACACAAAATTACAGCTACCTAAGAGGAACATATTTGAGTGTTTTATAGCCCTGTAGGAGGACTGTGGTTAACAATAAAATATTATATATTTACAAATAGCTAGAAGAGAGAATACTGAATGTTTCCAACAAAAATAAAAAAATTAAAAAGACCAGAAATCATGTCTGAATAATACACATTTCTAAATAACTTGTAGAGTACCTATCATATATTATAATGATAATTCTTAAAAGAAGAAATTAATATTGCAAAAAAATTTTACATACTAGAGACATAATTTGAGTCCAGTCTTTCAACTTTTCTTTTTCCAACTACAAAAAGAAATAAATGGAACTGTAGAAAATTTATGAAATAGAGGAAAATATATAAATGAGCATATAAAATTATTTTTAAAAAATAAAAATTAATTAAAAATAAAATCATCTTTTAGTTAATTTCTTACAATTAGATGAAGGTCTTCCTAGGTTCCCTCAGCTTGATTGGGGTCAGCAGCCATGCAAGATGGCCAGTGAGGGGATCAGTGACCTTCTGGCCTGATGTTCAAAGTGGGGGATCCCATATGAGGCTGCAGTGGCACTATGGCCACTTGCCTGCCTGCCTAGCTCCACTGCACATTGGGAAAGATGATGGCTTTTAAAAGTGCCTTTGGCTAGTGTTAGCATTCTGTGGTGCTAATTGCAGTCTCATTGCCTCTCTCTAACTGCTGCCTCTTGCCATCTCACTGATCACTATCTATCTTACCACCTCTCCAATTGCCCCTTCTCACCACCTCCCCAATTGCCCCTTCTTACCACCTCCCCAGTAGCCATTTTGCCATCTCTGTTTCTTGTCATCTTGCCTCCCTGTCAATCACCAATCACCATCATCTCTGCTATCTTCCTGCCTCTCTATTGATCACCACTGTCTGGCTGTCTCACTGTTGATGACTGCTGTCTCTGCTGTCTAACTGCTGTGTAGGCCAGTGTCTCTCACTCACCTTCTTCATTTCTTCATTGGTTGCCAGATAATACAGAAAATGCAAGCCCTGAATTGGGGCTTAGTCAAGGAGTGTTCTTGGCTTCTTGTGAAAAAGAATTCAAGGGCAAGCCAGTGGAGTTATACAGCAATCTTTTATTGATTTTTTATTGGTATTTCTCCTTGCAGAGCAGGGCTAACTCATAGGCAGTGTGCCCAGAGTCAGCGACATATGGGCTCTTGGCAACTGTGTTAATACTCACATAAACCCACTTCTTTATTTTTTTTCATTTTTAACTTCTATTTTAACTTCCAGGGTACATGTGAGTGTTTGTTAGACAGCTAAACCAGTGTCACAAGGGTTTATTGTGCAGATTATTTCATCACTCAGGTATTAAGCCTAGTATCCATTAGTTATTTAACCTGATCCTCTCCCGCCCACCCTTCATCCTCCAGTAGGCCCCATTTATTATAAAAATCATTGTTTTTTATAACAGATTCAATTGAATTTGGTTTATTTTCTATTTTATTATTCACCAAATTCAGCTTTGTATTATTATTATTTATTTCTGTTCTTTCTCCCTGTCTTTGATATTCCTCCTTCTTCTCCTCAACCTTTCTTCAGGGAATATGTCATTTGTTTTCAAGTTCTTAATTATACCAACTTTTTGATTTAAATATTGTACACTTAGCCTTAAATATTGGATTAATTACTTTTAAGTAAATATTTATCTACTTCCTCTATGAAGGGGATAAAAAGATGACTTGGAAACTCTCTGAAGCAGAAAATGAAAACAAATATAAAACCATAATCTGATCACTACATCTTATATTTTCCTCATACTTATTCTAACATGCTTACTATACTTACTAAACTGTTATCTGACCCATCTGTGTCACTCACATTACTTGCTTAAACGTATCTTCTACTGTCTTTCTCTGCCATAATTTGTGTTCCTCCTGAAATAGCCTGTGAGAAAACATTCCAAAAACAAGTTACTAATTGATTAACACTCGTAGAGGATTGGGATGATTTGAAGGAAAGAGAAGGAAGGCAACAAAAGATGTATTACCAAGCAAAATTCTACTGTTGGTACTTGGAACTTAACCCCTCTTTGGAAATCAGTGTCATTATAGAATATATGCCTCAGAGTTATTTTTCATGGGGTGTGAGATTCAGGTCTATTCCCAGGGCACACATTTCCCAGGCATTTACAATCTAGTATGTGGGAGCAGAGTAGGTTCTGGTCAAGACAGAGTCTCAGATGCTGAAGGTAAAAGTGGGGCTGCAGCTAAAGAAATATTCTGTGCTGAGTGGATTTAGGCAGGTGCTTGCTATTACTATCCCCTGAATATTATCTGCAGTTCAAAATAGGTGTCTCAGAATACTTTTGCTCTTTCTGTGTTGTCTTGAATATCAACTGGGATTACAAAGCCTAAGAAAGTATATTGACTGATGCTTTAGTTTGTGAAAGCAAACTAAGTATGACCTGAGTACTTCATATTTCTATATCTGAGCCCTTGTGGAGGACAACCTGGCTTAATAGGTAGACAGGATTGAAAACCTATTATAGGATATGCACCTGTAACAATAGCTAAGTCTTGGCCAATCCCTGTGGCCATGCTTCAACCACTCATACACTGCTGAGTGTTCAAACTGCATTCCAATAAGGCAAAGGCCGAGCCATAAACAATCCAGCCGTTCTGTGCCTTACTTCCAATTTCTGTATGTCATTTCACTTTTTTTCTCTATAAATCTTTCACCATGTGGCTGCACTGGAGTCTCTGTGAATCTGCTGTGACTCTTGGGGCTGCCCAATTCACCAATGCTTCCATTGCTCGATTAAACTTCTTTAAATTTAATTCAGCTGAAGTTTTTCTTCTATCAATCAAGTTTAACTGAGTCTAAGTTGAACACTGATGAGACATATGAGGTAAGTGTCTCTCTTCCATGAATAGAAAACCCTAAATCACTGTTTTGAGTATAATCTTTTGAGTTTAATGTCTGCCAATTTTCCCAAATTCATGTAGTCGGAATGTAGGCACTGTAAAGTTATTTCATAATTGTTTATTCTTTGCATTCATTAAACCTCAGACAGTGTTATAAACTGCTGTACATTTTATACTACATCATTTTTCTAAAGTCTTTATTGCAGTACTTTTTTCTATGTTTTACATATTCCAGGTAATAACTGTTTTCAGGAAACCAAATGGTAAGCTCGTCACAAGACTATTAATGTTAACATTTATTTGAAAGATCAAATGTATGTGCATATATTATTTTCTTGGCTTAGACACCCCCACAATTTCTACTAGGTCTCACTCAAAGGAATGTTTCTTTAACATTAGTGTCATTACACTGCACTGCTTTGAATACAAAGAGACAGAAATAGACACTTTATAGAAGCTCTGGTTCTAAAGCATCTTCAGAAGTCTCCTCAGAGACCTTACTAATTTTTCCAAAATTAGTGATATGAATCCCAAGAGGGCACCTTATATGAGACATTGACCACAACCTGCGGAGGTCTGTCCTGCAGACCCTGACTCAATGACAGATGAATAAGCACACTAATCACAACTGGTTCAGTGATTCCAGGGGTTAGTGACAGTCTTTGGCTGCTTTCAGAGGGCGAGATGGAACCAATCAACCAAGACCCCCTGTCCATCCACACATTTATTCAGCAAGATTTTACAACAGAGGTTCTAAGTCAACACACTTGTGGATAATTAACATGGTTCAAAGCGTGGTTTTATGAATGATAAAAGCTTTAGGTTTTGCACCCAGAGTAAATACTATTAACAGGCAATTCCCCTTAGATCTCCCCATGAGAGAGCCATCCAGCACAAAGTTTACATGAGTAAACGGTTAATGTAGAGACAAAGAGATGTGGTGTAAGCAGACTTAAACTGGGAAAGCCTTTTATCATCCCCATCTCTTCCCTAACATAATGGACCTACTTCTTTCAACCTGTCCCACTAAAACTTTTCAGCTGTCCAAAAGGTTTGAGACTATAATCTATAACTTCCCCTAATATTTTTGGTAACATTTTACCAGCCAAGTCAAGTGAATCTCAACACTTATATGTGCTCCAAAATCTCATTTAAAGAAGTCTTCTACACAGCAGTTCCATATTACTCCTCTGCAACGTTTTGGATTCTGTCTGTTTTCATTGACAATTCAAAACTGATCAGTTATTAGATAAATAATTAATGACAGTTCCAGAACTGTTGATTGTCCTTGTCTACAGTCTTGCTGTACTGTTCCTTGCCTATGTCATGGGCTCTGATGTTTTTACTATCTATCTCCATTTGCTGATACCCTTTGTTGACATTTTGAATCTATGCTGTCCAATATGATAGTCATTAGCCAGCCACAAATTAATATTGAACAAGTGAAGTGGGGCTACTGTAACCGAAGTACTGATTTTTAAAATTTCAAATTTTAAAGCTAATCATTGAGTTACTGAATAATTTTAACTAAAGTGCTATTTTTAAAATTTCAAATTTTAAAGCTAATCATTGAGTTACTGAATAATTTTAAGTATGTTTGCAAGAACTTGATTATATGACTCTACTTTTTCTTTTCTATTTTTTTTTTTTTTTGAGACAGAGTCTCGCTCTGTTGCCCAGGCTGGAGTACAGTGGTGTGATCTTGGCTCACTGCAACCTCCACCTTCTAGGTTCAAGCTATTCTCCTCTCTCAGCCTCTCAAGTAGCTGAGACTACAGGTGCGTGCCACTACACCTGGCTAATTTTTTGTATTTTTAGTAGAGACAGCGTTTCACCATGGTAGCCAGGATGGTCTCAATTTTCTGACCTCACGATCCTCCTGCCTTAGCCTCCCAAAGTGCTGATATTACAGGTATGAGCCACCAAGCCAGGCTGACTCTACTGCACTTTCAATTATACACGTTAAAAAACTCCAAATACTGATCAAGTATTTTCAAATAAACATTTCACTTGAGAAGTACTTTAAGTACAAAACACAAACCAAATTTCAAAATATTTTTCTTTTACTTTTTACAGTGGCTACTAGAAAATTCAAATTTTTATTTTTTTAAATATTTTTTATTGCATTTTAGGTTTTGGGGTACATGTGAAGAACATGCAAGATTGTTGCATAGGTACACACGTGGCAGTGTGATTTGCTGCTTTCCTCCCCTTCACCTATATCTGGCATTTCTCCCCATGCTATCTCTCCCTAACTCCCC
>CAUYLG010049862.1:0-36462 GCA_963573385.1 Cacajao melanocephalus
TATAAGAAAACATGCACAGAAATGTTCATTGTGGCACTGTTTACAATAGCAAAGACCTGGAACCAACGCAAATGTCCATGGATGATAGACTGGACAGGGAAAATGTGGCACATATACACCATGGAATACTATGCAGCCATAAGAAACGATGAGTTCACGTCCTTTGTAGGGACATGGATGAACCTGGAAATTAGCATTCTCAGCAAACTGATGCAAGAACAGAAAATCAAACACCGCATGTTCTCACTCATAGGTGGGTGTTGAACAATGATAACACATGGACACAGGGAGGGGAGCATCACTCACTGGGGTTTGTCGGGGGGAAATAGGGGAGGGACAGCAGGGGGTGGGGAGTTGGGGCAAGATAGCATGGGGAGAAATGCCAGATATAGGTGATGGGGAGGAAGGCAGCAAATCACACTGCCATGAGTGTACCTATGCAACAGTCTTGCATGTTCTTCACATGTACCCCAAAATCTAAAATTCAATAAAAAAAGAAGGAAAACATTACTAAATACACTAGGCATTTCCATTTTTATAATAAAATGTCATTGGAATACATTTTATGTTAAGCATCATGTTAATTTTTGTGAATTAAATATACGGTGTGTGCAGTGGCTCACACCTGTAATCACAGCAGTTTGGAAAACTGAGATGGGCAGATCAATTGAGCCCCAAAGTTTGAGACCAGCCTGGGCAACATGATAAAACCCTGTTTCTACAAAAAAATACAAAAAATTCGCTGGGTGGGGTGGCACACACCTGTAGTCCGACCTATTCAAGAGGCTAAGAAGATCAATTGAGCCCAGGAGGTAGAAGCTGCCATAAGCTGAGATCAATCCACTGCATTCCAGCCTGAGTGGCAGAGCGAGACCTGTCTCAAAAATAGGAAGGAAGAGAGGGAGGGAGGGAGGGAAGGTGGGAGGGGAAAGAAAGAAAGAGAGAAAGAGAGAAAGAAAAAGAAAAAGAAAGTAAGAGAGAGAGAAAGTGAGAGAGAGAGAAAGAGAGAGAGAGGGAGACGGAGAGGGAAAGGGAGAGGGAAAAGGAGAGGGAGAGAGGGAGAAAAGAAAGGGATGGATGGAGGGAGGCAGGGAAGAAGGATGGGAGGGAGGCAGGGAAGAAGGAAGGAAGGAAGGAGGGAGGGAGGTAGGGAGGGAAGGAAGGAAGGAAGGAGGGAGGGAAGTAGGGAGGGAAGGAAGGACGGAAGGAGGGAGGGAGGGAGGGAGGGAAAGAAGGCAAGAAGGCAGGCAAGCATGCAGGCAGGCAGGCAAAGTTTTCTTTTAAGCAAGTGCAGCTCTCTCATCTATTTGAATGTGAAGCCATGACTGTGCAGAGTATATGTAATGACTCAACCCAACAAATATTTATTATTTGCAAAGCACTACTGTGCTCTACTATGGTGAATTCAAAATTTTCCAAAGTAAGTTTCTAACTCTCAAGGGTATATGGTTTTATATCAGTTAAGACTTTACACAAAAACATGTATTTTAAAGCAGAATGTTAAAAGCATTCTGAAAAAGGTACAAAAAATTGGAAAGACTATTACTTAGCAGAGTTTATAGGAGACGTTTCGCAATTCATCTTTTCTCCAACATACCTGATCACAAGACTCATCTGGAGTGCTCACTAAAAATACAAAATCCTTGTATTTTCTCAGATGTTCTGACTTGGTACCTTCATGAGGACCTGAGAATTTGTTTTTTTCACAAGAAACTTTTATAACTTTCATGCTTAGTCAAGTTAGGGAATACTAATATAAAAGAAAATTTTTGCATTGATTCTGAAAGATGGGCAGTTATTTAAGGAGGTTATTGAGGGGGAAAGCATTTCAAGCACAAAGACTTTTCAACAAATGAGGCCAAAATAGCAGAATGGCTTCAGGGAATATTCATTCATTCACCCATCCATTTATTCATCAACCAACACAGGGTTGAGAGAATAAAATTATCAATAAGATATAGACACTGCCTTCTAAGAATCC
Source organism: Cacajao melanocephalus (assembly GCA_963573385.1). Classification (NCBI taxonomy): domain Eukaryota; kingdom Metazoa; phylum Chordata; class Mammalia; order Primates; family Pitheciidae; genus Cacajao; species Cacajao melanocephalus. Next base: position 1,982 of record CAUYLG010049862.1, read on the forward strand.
TTTGTAAAGACTGGAAAATGTACATATAAATGAATAGGTATGCAAATATTCATGTAAGTTTATAGATACCTAGGAAAGAGTTAAATGATTTCGTAGCATAGGAGAATGAGAGACTGTGTGATCAATAAAGTTTTGTTCATGAACTCCAAAGGAATGCATATTTTTGCAGATTGTCAGATTTCCAAGAAAAGCTGCCAGTGGTAGTGGAATGGCAGTTCAAAGAGGTAGACTGTTGAGAATCCTGCATACAATAAAAATTAAAACATACACATCTCACAACCACTGCTGCAAACTCCAAAAGAAATGACTTCTGGAATATAAAAATAGCTACAGGCAGAAGAGGGAAAAGGCAAATGTAAAAGCAAATGCAGTCATTTCTACATTCTTGATGGCTTCAGTTGGTGTTGAGTTCTCTGATGCTAGGAAGGAAATGTGACAATTGCAGTTTAAAGAGGAAACAAACCTTCCTCTTTTTAGAAAACTGCACTGATGAGCATTTTGATTATGAAAAGTAAACTAGCCTCATTCTGGAATGGAACGAGCAGGTTAAAGACACAAGAATTAGTTACGTAAATGGTGTTGATAGACAATGGTAATGTGGGATGAGTTTTTGTACTCGAAATGTAGTTTCCAGATAGGACTTTCTTGGGAATTCTGGGACAGAAAAAGATAAATATCTCTTCCGTGAATGCTCACCACTTTGTTTTTCTGCTCACTAGGATTCCAGATAATACAGTTGGTAATGTAACTTTTCATCACCAGATCTTCCAAGGAAATGCCAAAGTATCAAAGAAATAGCAAAGCACCTAGATTACAGCCAGTTGCCAGAGGTTAAATCCCACCTTTGATGTGGTGTTAATGTGTGGGCCTTTTTTTATTTTTATTTTTTGAGACAGAGTTTCACTCTTGTTGCCTAAGCTGGAGTGCAAATGGCGTGATCTCGGTTCACTGCAACCTCCACCTCCTGGGTTTAAGCGATTCTCCTGCCTCAGCCTCCTGAGCTCAAGTATCTGGGATTGCAGGTATGCACCACCAAGCCCGGCTAACTTTTGTATTTTTTAGTAGAGACGGGGTTTCTCCATGTTGGTCAGGCTGGTCTTGAACTCCTGACCTCATGATCCACTCATGTCAGCTTAACAAAGTGCTAGGATTACAGGCATGAACCACTGCGTCCAGCCAGGCCTTTTTATAAAGCAAAAAATGCTCTATAATTCAGTTTCTTAATCTCATAAAAAGAGAGAGCAACAACAACTGTAGGACCCAGTTTACAGAGTTACTGAGAAGACTGTTACTAAAACACCAAGAGTTCAGTCTAGATTCTGCTGCTTACCACACAGAGAGCCAATTACTGAGACAACAAATATTGCAAGGGAAGAAGACTTTAATTGTGTGTTGCAGCTGTAGAGATGGGAGATGAGTTGCAAATCCATCTCCCTGACCAACTAAAATTAGAGGCTTATATAATGGGGAAGAAATGAAATGACATGTGAGTAAACAGAAATTAGGAAGGGTAAAGAAGAAGAGTTGTTCAACAGAAAGCAGGTGGTGAAAAAGGAAACCATGATGGGTAAGAGGTCTGGCATCTCATTGTCCAGATGGAGTGATCTGGTAAGTTATTGCTGGTTGGTACTATCTGGAAGGGCCAATGGGAAATAAACCATAAACATCATTTGTATGGGACAATTGGGCTGGTTTCAAGATGAAATGAGTATATCATGTAATGTATTTAGAAAACTGACTGCTGCTTTTCAAAATAAAATGAGAAGGACATATAAAAAGTTTATCTCAGCTTCAGAAAATAATATGGCAGATGTCAACTAAAAGGGTCAAATCCTGTAAAATATTTGAAGAGATTTATTCTGAGCCAAATATGAGTGACCATGACCCATGACACACACCTCAGGAAGTCCTGAAAACATGTGCCCAAGGTGGTTGGGGTACAGCTTAGTTTTATACATTTTAGGGAGGCATGAGACATCAATCCAATACATTTAAGAAATACATTGGTTTGGTCCAGAAAAGCAGGACAACTAAAAGCAGGTGCTTCCAGGTGATAGATAAATTTAAACATTTTCTGGTTGACAATTGGTTGAGTTTGTCTAAAGACCTGAGATCAATATAAAGAAATGTTTAGGTTAAGATAAAATATTGTGGAGATCAAAGTTCTTTTGAAGTCTTACAGTGGCTGCTCTTAGAGACAACAGATGACAAATTATTTCCTAGTCAAACCTTTAAAAGGTGTTAGATTTTTATTTAATCTCTTTAGGGTTGGGAGTGCCTGGAAGAAAAGGATCTAGCTATGATAATAGGGATTCTTTACAGATACAGATTTCCCCCCACAAAGGACAGGTTTGTAGGGCCACTTCAAGATATGGCAAATCAACATGTTTTGGGGTAAAAAAATTTGATTTTCTTCCTTGTCTCATAACTTTATTCTAGAGTTGGTTGAAAAGTAATTCACAATATATAGGGTTATATAAAAACCCATCTGATGACAATTTATGGTTTGTAAGGCACAATTCCCAGACTGCTTAGATAGAAATTTGGGCAAGATAAAAAAAAAAAATCAGAGCTTAGTCCTCACAGACTGGACTGATATGGGAAGCTCTCTCTAACTCTAAACACATATAAATCCTAACTGTTTTTTTTTTTCCCATAGTCAAAATATATTTTTTAACTGTTTAAAATATATGGCCAAAAAGATGGCTGATATAGAAGCACCTGTAGTTCACAGCATTCACAGAAAGTGACAAAAAGAGCGAGTGAATCGAGCACCTTCAACTGAAATATCCAGGTAGTCACATTGGGACCCATCAGGCAAACAGCTCAACCCAGGGAGAATGAAGAAAAGCAGGACAGGACAATAGACCACCCAGGAGTAATATGGAGTCAAGGGAATCCCCACCCTCAGCCATGGGAAATGGGGAGTGCTTACGCAACCCTGGAAAACTATGTTTCTCCCATGGATCTTTACAGAAGATCTGATAAGAAGATACCCTGGTGAGCCCATGCCACCAGGGCCTGAAGTTAGACACACAGAGCTATGGAGAGTCTTGATAGAGCAGGTGCTCATGCTCACACAGAGATCCAGGAGTTTTACATACGCTGGCCCTGGGATCCCCCACAAATGTGTATGCAACTCAAGCAAGGCTGGAGGCCTGCGCATACCCCCAGGAAAGGGGCAGAATCCAGGAAGCTGAGCAGTATAGCTTTGTGACCCCCACTTCCATGGCACCTCACTGGCTTGAAATTCCAACCAGCCTCTGGCAACAGGGTGGAGCCTTCCCGAGATGGGACAGAGCCCTAGGGAGGGGGGCAGACACCATCTCTGCTATTTGGTCAACTCAGCCATTCCAACCTGTGGGCTTTGGAAAGTCCAAACAGTCTGGACAAGGATAGGTACCCCGAGCAGCACAGAAGCTTTGCCAGATTTTGGCCAGACTATTTCTTTAAGTATGCCCTTGATCCATTTCTCCTCACTGGGTGGGACCCAGCCATGCCCACCTACATGTACTACAGACAGAGCTCTGATCTCTCCCTGGACTAGACTGCCACCAGGAAGGGAGGGTTACCACCTGAGCTGGTTGGATGACTCAGCCATTCCAGGTTGTGGGCTTTGGAGATTCGAAGCCAACAGGGACAGAGGCAGTTCCCTACCATGACATAGCTGTTTTGTTGAGGTGTGGCCAGACTGCTTCTTTAAGTGGGAACCCAATCCACTCCTTCTCACAAGGCATATCTGCCTAGCCAGGTCCTCCCAGCGAGGGCCTCTGGCCACCTCTGCCCATGCTTTGTGGGTCCAACACAGCTAAAATTTCTCACTGGGATGAAGCACCTAAGGGGCATGGCAGGCTGCCACCTTGTCCATTTGGGATTCTCAGCCAGTCCAGTCTGTGACCTTTGGAGAGTCCAAATCAATAGGGGGCTGAAGGGATCTCCAACACAGCATAGCTGCTCTATCAAAAGCAGCCAGACATGTGGGTCCCTAATCCCACTACTCCTGACATTGCAGTAGAGGTCCCTAGCCAGGTCCTACAGGTTCTGGAGTTCTGGCTGGCAAGAGGTGAGTACCCCCTGGGACAGAGCTTCCAGAGAAAGGGGTAGGCTGTCATCTTTGATATTTTGCAGACTTCAGTGATGATAACTCCTGGTATGGGAAGAACCAAGGCAACTAGGGTTTAGAGCAGACCCCCAGTAAACTGCAACAGCTCTATGAAAGAATGGCATTGTTCAGAAAAAAAAAGCAAACAAATCAGAAAACAAGAACAACAATAATAACAACAAAACCACAAGAAACCCATTCTAAGGTCAACAACCTCAAAAATTGAAGGGCGATAAGCCCATAAAAATGAGAAAGAATCAACACAAAAATGCTGATGACTCAAAAAACCAGAGTGCCCCCATTCCTCCAAATGACTACAATACCTCTCCAGCAAGGACTCACACCTGCGCTGAGGCTGAGATGGCTGAAATGACTGAAGGGGGCTGCAGAATATGAATAATAACAAACTTGGTTGAGCTACAGAAGCATGTTGTAACCCAATGCAAAGCAGCTAGGAATTATGATAAAACAATGCAGGAGCTGACAGCCAAAATAGCCAGTTTAAAGAGGAACATAACTGACCTATTAGACATGAAAAACATACTATAAGAACTTCACAATGCAATTACAAGTATGAATAGCAGAATAGACCAACTGGAGGAAAGAATCTCAGAACTGGAAGACTGGCTTTCTGAATTAAGACAGGCAGATAAGAATAGAGAAAAAAGAATGAAAAGAAAGGAAGAAAACCTCACAGAAATATGGGATTATGTGAAGAAACTGAATCTATGACTGATTGGGGTACCTGAAAGAGACAGGGAGAATATAACCAAGTTGGAAAACATACCTCAGAATATCATCCAGGAGAACTTCCTCAACCTAGCAAGACAGGCAAATATTCAAATTCAGGAAATGCAGAGAACCCAACTGAGACACTCAACAAGAAGATCATCCACAAGGCACGTAAACATCAGATTCTCCAACGTTGAAATGAAAGGAAAAATGTGAAGAACGGCCAGGAAAAAAAGGTCAGGTTACCTACAAAGGGTAGCCGATCAAACTAATCATGGACCTCTCAGCAGAAACCCTACAAGCCAGAAAAGATTGGGGGCCAATATTCAACATTCTTAAAGGAAAGAATTTCCAACCCAGAATACACATCCAGTCAAACTAAGCTTCATAATCTAAGGAGAAAAACGATCCTTTTCAGACAAGCAAATGCTGAGGCAATTTGTTACCTCCAGACGTGCCTTGCAAGGACTCCTGAAGAAAGTACTAAATACAGACAGGAAAAATTGTTACCAGACAATACAAAAACACATTGAAGCACACAGACCAGCAACACTCTGAAGAAACCACATAAACAAGTCTGCAAAATAAGCAGCTAGCATTACAGTGACAGGATATCATTCTCACATAACAACACTAACCTTAAATGTAAATGGACTAAATGTCCCAATGAAAAGACACAGAGTGGCAGACTGGATTAATAACCATGACCCATCAGTATGCTGTCTTCAAGAGACCCATCTCACATGCAAAGACACATATAGGCTCAAAATAAAGGGATGGAGGAAACTTTAGCAAGCAAATGGAAAACAGAAAAAAGTAGGGGTTACAATCCTAGTTTCTGACAAAACGGACTTTAAACCAACAAAAATCAAAAAAGTCAAAGAAGGTCATTACATAATGGTAAAGGGATCAATTCAACATGAAGGGCTATTCTAAATATACGTGCACCCAGCCAGGCACTGTGGCTCATGCCTGTCATCCTAGCACTTTGGGAGGCTGAGGTGGGTAGATCACCTGAGGTCAGAAGTTCAAGACCAGTTTGGCCAACATGATGAAAACCCATCTCTACAAAAAATACAATAAATTAGCCAGGCAGGGGGCGAGTGGGGGAAAAAAAATTAGCCAGGGGTGATGGCAGGTTCCTGTAATCCTAGCTACTCAGGAGGCTGAGGCATGAGAGTTGTTTGAATCCAGGAGGCAGAGGTTGCAGTGAGCCAAGATGGAGATATTGCACTCCAGTCTGGGCAACAAGAGTGAAACTTTGTCTCAGATATATATGTATATCCAATACAGGAGCACCTAGGTTCATAAAGCATGTTCTTAGAGACCTCCAAAAAGACTTAAGACTCCCACACAATAATAGTGGATGATTTTAATGCTCTACTAACAATATTAGACAGAAAATTAAAAAAGATATTCAGGACCTGAATTCAGCTCTGGACGAAGTAGACCTGATTGATATCTACAAAACTCTCCACCCCAAAAAGTTAGAATATACAGTCAGGCATGGTGGCTCAGGCCTGTAATCCCAGCAACAAGGCGGGTAGACCATGAGGTCAGGAGATCCAGACCATCCTGGCTAACACAGTGAATCCCTTTCTCTACTAAAAGAAAATCAAAAAATTAGCCAGGCATGGTGGCACACACCTGTAATCCCAGCTACTCCAGAGGCAGAGGCAGGAGAATCGCTTGAACCTGGGAGGTGGAGGTTGCAGAGAGCCAAGATCGTGCCACTGCACTCTAGCCTGGGCAAAAGAGCAAGACTCCATCTCAAAAAAAAAAAAAAAAAAAAAATTGAATATACATTCTTTACATTGTTGAACAGTACTTACTCTAAAATTGATCACATAATTGTAGGTAAAACATTAGCAGCAAATGCAAAGGAATAGAAGTAATAACAGTCTGTCAGACCACAGCATAACCAAATTAAAACTCAAGATTAAGAAATTCACCCCAAACCACACAACTACATGGAAATTGAACAACTTCCTTCTGAATGACTCCTGAGTAAATAAATTAAGGCAGAAATAAAGTTATTTGGAATAATGAGAACAAAGAAACAATGTACCAGAATCTCTGGAATGCAGCAAAAGCAGTGTTAGAGGGAAATTTATAGCACTAAATGCCCACATCAAAAATTAGAAAGACTACAAGTTAACAATCTAACATCATAACTAAAGGAACTAAAGAACCAAGAGCAAACAGACCCCCACAAAGCTAACAGAAGACAAAAAATAATGATAAGCAGAGCTGAACTGAAAAAGATAGAGATGTGATAAACCCTCTAAGTATCAATAAACCCAAGCTTGTTTTTTTAAAAAAAAATTAATGAAACAGATAGACTGTTAACTAGACTAATAAAAAAGAAAAGAGAGAAGATTCAAATAAACACAATCAGAAATATGAAGGGGGATAACACCACTGACTCCACAGAAATACAACCATCAGATAATACTATAAACACCTCTATGCACATAAACTAGAAAATCTTGAAGACATAAATAAATTCCTTCACATATATACCTATACCCTCCCAAGACTCAACCAGGAAAAAACTGAATTCCTGAATAGACCAGTAATCAGTTCCGAAATTGAGGCAGTAATAAATAACCTATCAACCAAAAAAAAAAAAAAAAAAAAAGCCCAGGACCAGATGGATTCAGAGTGGAATTCTACCAGAGGTACAAAGAAGACTAGTACCATTCCTACTGACACTATTCCAAAAAATTGAGAAGGAAGGACTCTCTCTAACTCATTCTATCAGACCAGCATCATCCAGACACCAAAACCTGGGTAAAATATAATAAGAAAAAAGAAAACTTCAGGCCATTATCCTTGATGATTATCAATACAAAAATTCTCAACAAAATACTGGCAAACCAAATCCAGCAGCACATTAAAAAGCTTATCTAACACAATCAAGTATGCTTTAGCACTGGAATGGAAGCTTGGTTCAATATATGCAAATCAATAAATGTGATTCATCACATAAACATAACTAAAGACAAAAAACACATGATTACCTCAACAGATGCAGAAAAACCCTTTGATAAAGTTCAACATCCCTTCATGTTAAAATCTCTCAATAAACTAGGTATTGAAGGAAAATAGCTCAAAATAATAAGAGCCATATCTGACAAACTCTCAGACTAAATGAGGAAAAACTGGACGCATTCCACTTGAAAACCAGCACAAGACAAGGATGCCCTCTCTCACCACTCCTATTGAAAATACTATTGGAAGTTCTGGGCAAGGAAATCAGGCAAGAGAAAAAAATAAAGCATATTCAAATAGGAAGAGAGGAAGTAAAACTATCTTTGTTTGCAGATGACATGATACTAAATCTAGAAACCCCAATATCTCAGTCTAAAAGCTTCTTAAGCTGATAAGCAATTTTAGCAAAGTCTTAGGATACAAAATCAATGTGCAAAAATCACTAGCATTTTTATATCCCAACAACAGGCAAGCTGAGAGCCAAATCATAAATGAACTCTCATTCACAGCTGCCATTAAAAGAATAAAGTACCTAGGAATATAGCTAACAAGGGAAATGAAGAACCTCTTCAAGGAGAACTACAAACCACTGCTCAAAGAAATCAGAGATGACACGAAGCAATGTAAAAACATTCCTTGCTCATGGATATGAAGAATCAATATTGTGAAAATGGCCATACTAGCCAAAGCAATTTATAGATTCAATGCTATTCCCATTAAATTACCACTGACATTCTTCATGTAATTATAAAAAAATACTACTTTAAAATTTATAGGGAAGCAAAAAAGAGCCCAAATAGCCAAAACCATCCTAAGCCAAAAGAACAAAGCTGGAGTCATCACTCTACCAGACTTCAAACCATAATACAAGGCTACAGTAACCAAAACAGTATGGTACTGGTACAAGAATAGACACATAGACCAATATAACAGAATAGAGAACCCATAAGTAAAACCGTATACCTACAACACTCTGATCTTCAACAAACCTGACAAAAACAAGCAACGGGGAAAGAATTCCTTATTTAATAAATGGAACTGGGAGAACCAGCTAGCCATATGCAGAAAATTGTAACTGGACCCTTTCCTTGTACCACATACAAAAATCAACTCAGCATGGATTAAAGACTTAAATGTAAAACCCACAACTATATAATCCCTAGAAAAAAAAACCTAGGCAGTACCATTCAGGACATAGGCATGAACAAAGAGTTCATGACAAAGATGCTAAAAGCAATTGCAACAGAAGCAAAAATTGACAAATGGGATCTAATGAAATGAAAGAGCTTCTACACAACCTAAGAAACTGTTGTCAGAGTAAACAGACAACCTACAAAATGGGAGAAACTTTTGTCCTCTATCCATCTGACAAAGGTTTAATACCTAGCATCTGTAGATTTAAATTCCTTGTAAGGAATTTAAACAAATTTACACAAAAACCAAACAACCCCATTAAAAAGCAGGCAAAGGACATAAACAGACACTCTTAAAAGAGGGTATTCATGAGGCCAACAAACATACAGAAAAAGCTCAACATCACTGATCATTAGAGAAATGCAAATCAAAACCACAATGGGATACCGTCTCACACTAGTCACAATGGCTATTATTAAAACGTCTGAAAACAACAGATGCTGGTGAGGTTTTGGAGAAAAAGGAATACTTTTACACTGTTGAGGGGAGTATAAATTAGTTCACTATGGAAGACAGTGTAGCAATTCCTGAGACTTAGAGGCAAAAATAACATTTGACCCAGCAATCCCATTACTGGATATATACCCACAGGAATATAAATCATTCTATATAAAGATACATATACGCATATATTCAATGCAGCAATATTTATAATAAAAAAGACACAGAATTAACCTAAATGCCCATCAGTGACAGACTGGATAAAGAAAATGTGGTGGGTATATCCATGGAATACTACACAGTCATAATAAGAAACAGGTCCTTTGCAGGTTCATATACGGAGCTGGAAGCCATTATCCTCAGCAAACAAAAGCAGGAAAAGAAAATCAAATCCCTCATATTCTCACTTATATTAATAATGGGAAATGAATTATGAGAATGCATGGACACACTGAAGGGAACAAGGGGTTGGGAGGAGGGAGAGCATCAAAACAATATCTAATGGATGCTGTGCTTAATAATTGGTGATGACATTATCTGTATGTTTACCTATGTAACAAACCTATACATCCTGTACATGTACTCAGAACCTAAAATAAAAGTTGGAAATTAAAAAAAATGACATGATAAATATCTAAATAAGAGAAAAAAGAGAGAAAAAGGAGAGGGCCATATGAAGGCAAAGGAGTAAGAGATTAGAGGTAAGCCACCACAAGCCAAGGAATGCCTGATCATTAGAGATCAGAAGCTGTAAAAGACAAGGAGGAATTTTCTCCTAGAGCTTTCAGAAATATGGCCTGGATGTCACCCTGATTTCAGACTTTTGGCCTCCAGAATTGTACAAAAAAATAAATGTGCATTGGCTTTTTCTAAAAGCATACAGTCACAAGCATTCGAAGAGATTTGATATTAGAACTTACGTTTTAAAGACACGGACAGCATAAAAGTTTGGAAAATTTGCAGCAGGTAGAAAAGAGAAACCCATTTTCTCGGGAGAAATTCAAGCCAGCTGCAGAAATTTACATAAGTAATGAGTATCTGAATGTTAATAGCCAAGACAATGGGGAAAACGTTTCCTGGGCATCTAAGAGAACTTCGCAACAGCCCCTCTCGTCACAGACCAAGAGGCCTAGGAGGGAAAAAATGGTTTCCTGGGCCTGGCCCAGGGTCTTGCTGCTCTGTGCAGCCTCAGGACTTGGTGCCCTGCATTCCAGCTGCTCCTGCTCCAGTGATGGCTAAAAGGGGACAAGGTACAGCACACGCCACTGCTTCAGAGAGTGCAAGCCCCAAGTCTTGGCAGCTTCCACATGATGTTAAGCCTGTGAGTGTGCAGAAGACAGAAGCTGAGCTTTGGAAACCTTAGCCTAGATTTTAGAGGATGTATGGACATGCCTGGATGTCCAGCAGAGGTCTGCTGCAGGGGCATAGCTCTTGTGAAGAACCTATAGTAGAGCAATGCAGAGGGGAAATATGAGGCTGTGGGCCCTAGACAGAGTCCCCACTGGATAACTGACTACTGGAGCTGTTTGAAGAGTCCTCCAGACCCCAGAATGGTAGATCCATCAACAGCTTGCACTGTGTGCCTGGAAAAGCCACAGGCACTCAATGCCAGCTTGTTAAAACAGCCACAGGGTCTGTACCCTGCAGAACCACAGTGGGAGAGCTGCCCAAAGATGTGGGAGCCCACCTCTTGCATCAGCATGCCCTGGATGTGAGAGATGGTGTAAAAGAAGATTTTGCAGTTTTAAGATTTAATGACTGCCCAGCCACATTTTGGACTTGAATAGGGCCTGTGGCCTCTTTGTTTTGGTCAATTTCTCCCATTTGGAATGGAACCATTTATCCAGTGCCTGTATCTTCACTGTATCTTGTTTTTGATTTTACAGGATCATAGGTAGAAAGGACTTGCCTTGTCTTAGATGAGACTTTGGACTTGGACTTTTGATGCTGATTCCAGTTAATGCTGGAATGAGTTAAGACTTTGGGGGACTGTTGAGAAGGCAAGATTAGTTTTGAAATGTGGAAAGGACATGAAATTTGGGAAGGCCAGGTGCAGAATCATATGGTTTGGCTCCATGTCCTCAGCCATATCTTATCTTGAATTGTAATCCCTACCTGTCACGGGAGGAACCTGGTGGGTGGTGACTGGCTGATGGGGGAAATTTCCCCCATGCCATTCTCATGATAGTGAAAGAGTTCTCATGAGATCTGATGATTTAAATGTGGCAGTCTCCCCTGTGCCCTCTTTCTTTCCTGCCACCTTGTAAAGAAAGCACTTGCTTCTCCTTCTCCTTCCACCATGATTTTAAGTTTCCTGAGGCTTCCCCAGCCATGTGGAACTGTGAGTCAATTAAACCTCTTTTGTTTATAAATTACTTCTATCCCCTCTACCTTCAACAATCTTTAGTCAAAAACACACAAAATGTTTATTATATCAACTAGCTCCAGGAAAAAAGTCCATTTTGTTTAAAGAGGGAAATAAACACAGATATTAAGTGTTAGTCAAAGCCACACAGCAATCTCAAGTAGTTTTTTACAGCAGTGTGAACACAGACTAATACAGCTACTATTCAACTCACTACACCAGCTTCATTCTCTTAAACACCTGGAGTAAATATTCTATCCCATACTGCTATTTATCTAACTAGAGGTAACTTTAATTAAATTATGGTAGGTTATTCAACATAAAGTAAAAGGAACCTGAGGTTTTCAACCCTAAGCTTATAGTATTCTCCTTTTTTCTTTGTCTCTGTAACTAAATTTCTTCTGTGTGTGTGTGTGTGTGTGTGTGTGTGTGTGTGTGTGTGTAATTGTGTGTGCATTTTTTTGGTAGTGGGGAGAAAGGTAGGAGTATTAGTTCTATTTTATTTTATAATTCATAACTACTTCCACTAAAGGAGAATTGTTTACTATTTACCTGTGACATTCATGTTACTCTGTGAGTGTCCTTGTGTACTAGCATTTATAATAAATCAGAGCTAGATTACTTTATTCACACAGAAAATTTAACACAATATTGTACTGGTAAGAAATTTTCTCTATGAATATTTCCTCCAAAATATACATATTTTAATGTTTATAATCTCATTCTTGTTCTGAGGATCATATTGTTTATATGCTAGCCTATATTCTATATCTCATATCTATGTCCAATAATTAGGCCCTGATATCAAAAGCAATAAAATCTGACTTCATCTGTGGCTAATAACATAGTAAAAAATAGTCATTATTGAATGTATGACAAATGAATGAATGCTTTATTATAGGTTTGGGTAAATTATCAAAAAAGTCAAGGTAAGGGATACTTCAAAAAAGATCCAAATTGTCCACTCCCAGAGAAGAAATAAAACAGATTCTAGTGTAGACCTTAAAAAGCTCAGAAATTCTAACATGATTGTGATTATAAGAAAAAAATAATGTCAGCGACAAGCTAGAACAACATTGTTGCAAGAATCCTGTGGTGAGCTACTTAGTCATTTTGGAAACTTCTAAGAATTGCTATGTAGATGCTACTCTCAGGTATTGCAAGGGCTTTTCTTTCTATACAAACTCTCTCAAATTCTATACTGCTATCCTCTCTACATTCAGCAATCTTTACTCAAAAACACATAAAATGTTTATTATATCACCTATCTCCAGGAAAGAAGTCCATTTTGTTTAGAAAGGGAAATAAACACAGATAAATTAAGTGTTAGTCAAAGCCACACAGCAGGCCTGCACTGAATTATGACTCCAAGCTATATCTTGTACTTTCCAATAATTTCTACTGAAAATAATAGTGAAACCAACTATAAATGCAGTGTGAATTTGTGCCTAATGATAACTGCTGCTGTACTGAAAATTTCTTTTCTCCCATAATGCACAGAATTGGCAAATGTACAGTCAGACCACAAAATAAATTAAGGCCAGCGATTCATTAAGTGATGCCATAGATTCAAGGAAAGATTATATTAAAGTTTATGAGAGGCTTGGGTCCAAGAAGATGCACACATCTAAATTCTGATGGTGCTCAAATGTTTCAGTGCCTTATTAATCTGCTTAGTCTATACTGTCTTTGAGACTGCAGCAAAGAAAAAATATGATTGATTGTGCCGCAAGATATGTGCTTTTTGCATTTCCGTTAACTATAAAACAAGCACCATTTTAATTAAGCTTCTTCTAAGCAATTCAGGTGCTCTATAAAAATATAATGAGGCAATTAAGATGTGTTAGAAGTGACTGAGATATCTTTTTCACATGAAAATGTGAAAGTGAAAGTCAATACGGTTTTTTTTTCTTTTTCTTTTGTCTTCCCCTACCCTCAAAGCAAGGAGGCTATTTAATTTCAAGAAAAGAAATACTGGATTTAAGTAAAATGTAGGTTGATTTTATATAGATAGATAGATAGATATAGATATATATATGTGTGTGTGTATATCTATATCTATATCTATATCTATATCTATATCTATATATATAGTTAACCTCTCCTAAATACAAAATAACTTTTTATTATTATTCAAGGTTTGAAGTTGTGTAGTTATTGCAAATTATGTTAGGGCTACAAAAACACCCTAATAAAATGTTTATAGAAATATTAATTGTAGTACCTAAGTAGAGAATCACGAAATTTTTTTTAAAATCATGTATAAGAATTAAATTGAGACAATGACCCAGAGATTCTATTTACTCAAAAATGTAAGGTTTTGAGGAAAACTGATGGGTTGGGCTCTTTCTGATCTGATTCATTAATTTACGTTGGGTGTGTCAGTATGACCTATGTATAGGAAGATGTACTCTATGCTTCCACAAGAACAAATAAGCTTTCTGTTTCCATTGTAAAACTATTATTTATTAGGTCTCTCCTAATTTCATGAATTATGTCTACCCCTCATTGGTTCAGTCAGTGGGCATCAGTTGTGCCAGCTATAATGTTAGGTTCTAGGGATATAAAGGTGGTCAAAACACACTAAAATTGCCAACAGGAAGCTTATATTCTAGTGTGCAAGAACTACTAAAAGCAACAAAAAGTAAAACAAAGAAATAAAATAAAAACACATTGTGGTAACTATTAAAAAATAAATTAATAGGGCAGGCACGGTGGCTCATGCCAGTAATCCCAGCACTATGGGAGGCCGAAGTGGGAGGATTACTTGTGGTCAGAAGTTTGAGACCAGCCTGGCCAACACGGTAAAACTCTGTCTCCACTAAAAATAGAAAAATTAGGTGGGCAGGGTGGCACATGCCTGCAGTCCCAGCTACTTGGGAGGCTGAAGTAGGACTGCTTGAACCTGCAAGGTGAAGGTTCCAGTGAGCCAAGATCATGCCACTGCACTTCAGTCTGGGCAACACAGTGAGACTCTGTCTCAAATATAATAATAATAATAATGATAATGATAATACTATCTCTAGGATGCTGATCAGAGAGGTCACACTGAGGAGCAGATATTATATAGTCCTGGAAGAAATATCTTTATAGAGATACTAGAAGAAAGGTTGGGGGAAAAGTTGATATTTAAAATGGTATGTAAACAAAAATGTATAATATGTGAAAAAAAATCCTTACTTCATTTTGAAAATGTCACTATTATTAAACTCACCTATTTCCCTAGACTAAATGTATTATGCTGCAGGTTTAGGCTATTTCCGTCTCAATGGAATATGAATGATTTCCACCTCAGTAACTGTGAATGATTTCCAACGTATGCCATTTTTGTTGCAAGTCAGAGGAAATGAAGACTGAAACAAATACTGTGAACAATATAGCCAGAAATTAGAAACAATATCACTGGTACAACAAATATCATTCTTACAGATAAAAGTAGAAATTGGAGAATTTCACTGAATTGTGTGTTTTTTCAATGGTACAAAGTAGTAGAATCAAGACAAAACACTCCAGGTGACTGACTACAAATCTTTAGTAAGGTGATATGTAGGTAGCTGGATAGACAGCTATATAGGGAGACTGACATTTAGTAATTATATTGCCCTCTTCCATTCTTGTTATTTTTCTATTAGTGGCCCAGCATGAACAATAGCTCTAAAAAACTAGAGTTGTTAATTATTGTTGTTCTATAATGCTTTACTTATAATTAACGGGCCAATTATTTGGTTTATTCCCTGGGCATTTTTATAATGGGTGCAATTTTATAAAGCAACCAAATCACTAAATATATGTTAAAGATGCCTTGTAGCTAGCAGGCTGGTTCAGAAAGAATTGAGTATGATGTTCCTGAGTAACTTCTACGTGCCCAATGACAAGAACATAAATAAAGACAGACTGAGATTTTAGTAACTGCATCTCAAGAATCACTAAAGAACCAGTAGGTAAGAAGATGACAAAGGCAGGGTAATGGCCAGTGGAGAACAACACACTGGTTATTCTCCTGAAGAAACAAAATGTGTAAACTCGTAAGACTAGAGTGTTCTAGTCTGGATAAGAGCCTGTAGAATGGACTGCTGAAGGGAGAATTATGAATTGTGTAGGATGCTTATAATCTATTATTCAAATTCTACTACTATAGATTTCTTCCTCTAGCTGAGGTTTTACTATTAGATGAGAAGAACCAAAGAAAGAAGAAAAGTCAATGGCAAAGAGTGTTTGTGTGTATTGAGGGGTAGAGAGCAGGCTGTAACAGAGAGAGGCTGAGAAGACCAAGAATAGGCTTCACCAACAATTCAAGAATAATGGAAAAGAAGAGTAATATTATGCTGCCTTGCTTTGTTAGTACTGCAGAAATGAGGAAAAATGGAGATTTTCCTTTATAGGTTCCTGCCTTCCTACCTTCCTATGCCACACTCTTTCATGCTGATCTTCTTTGTTGCTTATTATTGTTTATTTATTGTGCACCACAGAACTATGCTAGCGTAAATAGGTATATACAAGTTACCTTCTAAAATGAGCAAGAGCAAATTGTTAAAACATTAAGAAACTTTGCAAGGTGGCTGTTAAACGACTGGTAGCTTGAAATTGTCCACGAAAGATTATTGATACCACTGAAATAGTCAAACACGTGCGCGCACACACACACACACCACTACTCTTTCTTTCCTTTACTTTTTGGAGAGCCAGTTCACTAACACACCACATGTATATGTATGCATGTGACAGTGAGAGTATGATGAGGAGAGCAGAGTACATAGGAGCTTCAAAAGTTCACAGAAGACGCATATTATGGAAAAATTATGTATAAATTACAGGTTTTTGCCACCAAATAAAGTAGAACTAACTTATTATAACATGTCTGCATAGGATCTGGCTTGAGGCACTAAGAAAGATAAGACGTAAGTTTGAAAAGAGCCCCTATTAGAGCAACATGAATTCTGCTAAAATTGAAGCAAGAACAAACATCCAATTTATGGGGAATCTTAGATGGAAAAATGGTGAAATCACTGATGATTTATGAAAAGTTTATGGCGTCAAACTGCTTCAAATAAAATAGCAATTTACAAATGAATAACTTGTTTTCAGAAGGGACAAGATAATGTTGAAGGTGAAGCCTGCAGAGGCAACCCATCCACACTAATTTGAGAGGAAAAAGTTTACCTTGTTTGTGCCCTAATTGAAGAAAACTGATGATTAACAGCACAAAGAGCAGCCAATGCCACAGGCACCTCAACTGGTTGGGCTTACACAATTTTAACTAAAAAATTAAAGTTGAGCAAACTTTCCATTTGGTGACTAGCCAAACCATTGCACCCAGATCAAATTCAGACAAAAGCAGAGTTTTCAATAGAAATTTTACACAAGTGAGATAAATATCCTGAAGCATTTCTTTGAAGAATTGTAACAAAAAGTAAAACATAGCTTTACCAGTATAATCCTGAAGACAAAGCACAATCAAGCAATGTCAACCAAGAGGTGAAAATGGTCCTGAGAAAGGAAAAGTGAACTGATCAAGATCAAAGCTCATAATGATAGTGTGTTGGGAAGGTTAACGGATTTTACTTGTTGACTTTCTGGAGGGCTCAAGCATATTAACATCTGCTTATTATGATAGTATTTGGAGAAAGTTGGCTAAATCTTTAGAATAAAAAAAACCAGGAAAGTTTCAGCAGAGTTTTTCTCCACCATGACAAAGTTTCTGTTCATTTTTCTCATCAAATAAGAACAATTTTGTCAGAAGTTTTTTTGAACATCATTAGGCACCCACCTTATAGTCCCGATTTGGCTCCGTCTGACTTACTTTTCTTTCATAATCTTAAAAATCTATTGTAGATGGCACCCATATTTTTTAGGTCATAATGTAAAATGACTACAATGGCTTAGTTGAATTCCCAAGAAACTCTTTTAAACTTTAGGGATGGATTAAATGGCTGGCTTCATTGCTTACAAAAATGTCTTGAACTTAATGGAGCTTATGTTAAGAAATTAAGTTTATATATTTTATTTTTATCCTTTGATTCAATTTTTCTTGAATATTTTTTAATTTTCCTCATATTACCTTTACACTTGAATAGTTATAACCTAGGAGGTAAACTAAGTTAAGATTAAGAATAACTACAGTGTAGGCATGGTGGCTCACGCCTATAATCCCAGCACTTTGAAAGGCCGAGGTGGGCGGATCCCAAGGTCAAGAGATTGAGACCATCCTGGCCAACATGGTGAAACCCCATCTCTACTAAAATACAAAACTTAGCTGAGCGTCGTAGTATGCACCTGCAGTCCCAGCTACTCAGGAGGCTGAGGCAGGAGAATTGCTTGAACCTGGGAGGCCGAGGTTGCAGTGAGCCAAGATCGTGCCACTGCACTCCACTCTGGCGCCTGGTGACAGAGGGAGACTCTATCTCAAAAAAAAAAAAAGAAGAAGAAGAACTACAGTGTAAGGTAACTTCTGTTTAGGGGTAAACTGTGAGTATGAGAATGCACCACATGGAGAATTTACATTCATTTGTTAAATAGGATATTAGAGAGTAGCTGATATCTGAATTTGACCATTTAAGACTAGTAGGATTTCAGTCTGTGGAGGCTTAAGAAGGAGGGTGCATGGGAGCAGTGACTGCCCACCAGGGTAGGAACAAATGAACAGAGTCCCTGAGGCAGAAAAAGCAGCAGCGAACTGGCTATTCCTTTGGCCGGAGCATATATGATATAAAGCGGATTTATGGTAGGATACAGAGGTAGGTGGAGGGACTTAACTCATAATAGCTATGTAACAAGGTGATAATATATTATTGGCCAAATAATTCATCTCAAAAAAAAAAAAAAAAAGTGGAAATCCATGACTCCACTAGCTGGCTGATCCTCCTGGTCACTATTTTTTAAACTTCGGAGTCTGTACCTTCAGGTGTAAAATATTGATTACTTGTCTTATAGTGTTCCTAAAGAGTTACAAAGAAAACCTTAGTTTGGAAAGTAAGTTGCAATTGCAAGCTTTAAACGCCATGATGTAGAAATAACTATGGCATTTATTGAGCACTCTCTGAGTTCCTTTAACTCTCAAGAAAGAACCATGTGCAAATGTTAACAGTGTAGAGAAGACCTGGTTTGTGTATTTATTTAAGCTATGTGATGACCTTCAGAAATATGATGGTCACTGAGTTCAAATCTCTAACCCCTCCAAAATAAAACAACAATACACATGTGTGACACAGTATGTGTGTATTTTTATATTTTGAGGAGTGGGGAAAGATAGGTAATCAGCAGAAATGCTGTTATTCAACAATTTAGAAAGAAGAAAAATATTCATTTTGTAGGGTTTTGTGACTTCACATAAGTTTGATGTTTTCTGTCTGATGTAATGTTATTTGGATTTACACAGACAGCCCAATTAGATTATGTGGTATGTGAACTGGTAAATACTGTTAAATGAGGAAAGGCCTAATGCATGAAATCAGCTTTAATCTTAGCACTGAAAGCTGGAAGACAGAACGTGCAAAGAATTAACTGTTGATAAAGTCAGTGATGTAGGAATGATACTCCTTGAAGTGAAATATAGTTTGAAAGATAGGATGTGCAAAGAAATAACTGTCGATACAGTCAGTGATGTAGAAATGATATTCCTTAAAGTAAAGTGACTCTCATTGACTCAAACTGGTTTTGGCAAAGAGTTGAAACTTCTTCTAATTTACATAGTGCTATTATGGAACTAGACTAGAGCCGAGTATAAAAAGGCCCTCATAAATGTGCAAAGATCATCTACTAAACTTCATTTTGGATGTCTTCATTGGAATAAACTTATGAGTGTGCTTCCTGAAGGCAGGAAGAGGCAATAGATAATTGCTCAAAGAACAGGCTCTGAAATACACTCTGGCTTCAATACATGATTGGCTATTATCAGTCAAGACTTTGGAAGAGTGATCTAACATATTTGTACATTAATTTTCTCATGTGGAATAAGAAGAAAATAGTATCTACCAAAGTGGAGACATCTTAATGATTCAATGAGAATATACAACACACAGTAAGTGCTATTCTACAAATGTTTACTGAGGTCCTCTTATGTTTCAGGTGCATCTTAGACACTTGGAACATATATACGAACTAAAATAGATCTGTACCCTAGTGGATCTTGCATTATACCACATTTTAGTTAATATTGTCATATTGTCATTATTTCTATTGCTATCTTTCTTTTTATAAAACCTACACAGTGCCCAATTAGTAGGTGCTCAAAAAATTTGTTTGAATGAAGATTCAACTAAAGCTGTGTTGATGATAGATAAGCAGCATTTATTATGAACAGAATAAGAGTAAATGCTTGTAAAGTTAGAAAATTCTACAAAAGAGACTAAACACAGGCAGAGTAGAGTCCTTCACTGTGAAATACACGAGAAGAATCTGTTAGAATGAAAATTCTGGTTGTTGCTGTAGGCAAATCCTACCTTCAAATTTTTCTTTTCTTAATGGTAAAAATCTGACTAAAGGAAATTTTACATTGTGTATGAATAATTGTACAAATGTGTTGTTCTTTTAACTTTATTGGTCTTAGAAATTTATCCAAACCATTAAAGAGGCACAGTTAGGAATTCCAATATCTGATACAATAACAAATGAGACATTGCTTTATTTTTCACTAAACCACAACTGATAGAAGCAGCTAAATAGATGAAACCCTAAATTTAAAAATATATTGGTATTAGTCATGTCAAAGCAGATATTTCAGGATGAATTAAGAAATTGTAGTTCATAGAGTTAAGCATGTCTAATACTATTAGACAAAAGAGAGAAGCACTGCTTAATGGATCAATTCCATTAAGGAAAAACAATAAAAGCAAAAATTGCAAGTGATTTCACTTTAGAAAGATAACTATAAAAGTCAGTTACCTGCCCACTGAAGTTCTTTTCTCCTCTTTAAATGCCATTTCTGTTCTGTCAGCATTGTCAGTATATGCAGCTACTGTACTATGGAAAGTAATTATATTATATGGCAGATAAAACAAGGGGGTATGCATCAGACTGTAAATAACTTAATTTTGCAAAGGAATTTTACATCTTAATCTGCTGGACTATCACTTTCACTTAGGCTCTGAAACCAAATTATGTTATTGTGTTCTGTGATATAATTTAATAACTAACCCATAAGGAAATGTCAGGTCGAATTTGCAGCAATCTAGGGGCCATTAAGCCAGATGGAAGGTCATTCTGTTTGAGGATTGTAAATGAACCTGTCCAACAAAGTTTTGGTTAGGAACAGCCAAGGACTCATTATGTAGTCAATTTATCCAACTGCTTGTAAGAACCTTGCCAACGCCAAGGCTGTTCTGTCCTTTGAAGTTTGAAATGAATTTGAACATACAGGGATTTTTACTTTCATCAAGCCAGAAAGAAAATTGCTTTTGTAAAAAGCAGTCATTTCCATATACTGCTTAGAACATTAGAATAAAAATTAAATGTATTGTTGAAATATCACTTGAGAAATTTTTATTTTTTTCTTATTCATTTTCCTCTTTCCCTTCTAACGTCTGCCTTTCCTTGGTAGTAAAAGACACACACACACACACACACACACACACATGCACACACACATACACACATGCACACACACACACATATTAATAAAAAATAAACCATTCAAAGAAGTTAACAGAAATCTACAAAGAAATCTAAGCTTCTGAAAATTGAAATATTCACTTAAAATAATAATAATGTCTTCATTTAATGTTTGGTTTACAATGAAGTTAACAACTTTTGATTATCCATACTATTCTGAATACTCCAAAGTGGATAATTAAATGTCAGCTTTTATTTAGTTTTTTAAAAATGCATTTTGAATATCTGGATGCTTCTAATGATGTTTAAGTTATTCTCTAGAGCAGAGAATCAAAACTGGTTGTTCTAGTAAAGCATTATTTTACAATTAGTATATTTTCATTTTAGAAAATATCAGATAGTTAACCCATTTATTCATAATCTCATACCTATGATAAATTTTGACATTTCTATCTACTTACATTTTTCAAAGCATGATATATTTTACTAATTTGAATTTATTGACTTGTGTTTACTGACCATATACACAACCAATCCTCATTATTGCAGATTCTATATTTGTGAATTTTCCTACTTGCTAAAATTTATTTATAACGTCAAAATCAATACTAGCAGCGCTTTTGCAGTCATTTGTGGCTATGCACTGGAGCAGTGAAACATTTGAGTCAGCTATTGGGCAAGTTCCAGCGAAGGAAAAACAAAGCCTTCTTGTCTCAGCTTTCATATAAAGATGACAACAGGATGGAGAAGGTCAAGGGTAGTGCAGTGTAGTGGACAGAACTCTGGTCTGGGACCAGTTGGTCAGTGTTTATATTCCCATTCTGGCACCTGTTGGAGGCACGGCTTTATGCAAGTCACTTCACACTTTTGAATCTTGTTTTCTCCTTTGTAAAAAAAAAGACAATAAACTATTCCAGACTTTTTTTTTGAAGCAGAGTTTTGCTGCTCTTCTTGCCCAGGCTGGAATGCAATATTACAATCTCGGCTCACTGCAACCTCCACCTCCATGGTTCAAGTGATTCTCCTGTCTCAGCCTCCCAAGTAGCTGGGATTACAAACATGTACCACCATGCCTGGCTAATTTTGTATTTTTAGTAGAGACAGGGTTTCATCATGTTGGTCTGGCTGGTCTCGAACTCCTGACCTCAGGTGATCCACCCACCTTGGTGTCCCAAAGTTCTGGGATTACAGGCATGAGCCATCATGGCCAGCCAGGATTTATTGTTTTTAAGATTTAAGATTATAATCTATGAGAGATGACTGTGTATACATAGACACATGTATATATATATATACACACACACACAAACACACACACACATACACATATATATATACATATATATATACACACACACATATATATATATATATATATATGCAGATATATATACATACAATTTCTCCTAGGAACAAAAATGTAGTGTTTATAGTGGCTTTATAGAACAAGAGTACCATGAATAATGAAGATCAACTGTATACGTGTATAATACATACATATATATATATATATATATACACACACACACACACAAATTGCCAATCTAAATTGTGATAAATATCCATATGCTTAAATTATTGTGTTTTTAAACTCATTTGAAGAAGCAAACATTTTACTCTTTTGGATATATCATAGTTATTTAGTAGGTTAGATGATGTAATCATAGTGTTTTTCTGTTTCCATTATGAACACTGCTTTTAGGAATATTTTTCCTGCAGATCCGGAAGAAGGTAACATGACTCTTCTTTTGGTACGGCACTAGAGTTCAACTGGAGTCCAGTGTAATGCAAGGAGAACCTTGGAATTTTATCTAGAATGCCCGTGTGTGTGTGTGTGTGTGCGTGTGTGCATGTGTGTGCCTTGTATCAGAGGGTTAAAAAAACAAGAAATGCAGAGGCTTTCCAATCTGGTCTAAGAAGAGCAGCAAGGATGAATGAGGGAAGCTCCTCCCTACTTTGGGAATTTAGATGCAAATTAGCTAATGAGGATCTTTACTATGACAGACTTATTCATATAGCTGTTAAGTGGTAGGTCTTAGAAAATCAACTAGAGTTAATGCTTGCACAGGACACAGGCCAGTCAGTTCATAGTCTCAGAACCTAAAACAGCACTTACGAAGTAGAGGCACATCAGCTAGATGCCCTAGTAAAAGGAAAGCCAACATTGTATCATAGCCCAAAACCCAGTCAGTTAGTCCTGGGTTCTGGTTCTAATTCTGAAAATAGCTAATTGGCTGGAGTTGAGCTGAATTACTGAATATGTGGATTTAATGTTAACTTTAGAGTTTCCCTTTATGTTATTTTTTAAAAGTACGTGTCTTTGTAAAGTGTGAGATAATGCACTTCCTTAATCAAAAAGGGCTTAAAACAAAATTTATTTCAATGTGAATTAGTCAACTATTTTATCTTGTCTTCTTATTTCATTTGTCCCTTACACCATGAAACAAAGAGCAGTATCTTGATGCCAAAGCAGTTAAGGTTAATATGCCCTCTTATTACATAGCTTGCTGCGTTTTATTCCCTGGTTCCCATAAAAGCCATTTGAGAGAGGTCACTAAATCATCCTGGATCAAATACTTCCTGCAGAGTCTGTATAGTGGAATTAAATAAAATAAGATAATTAATAGATTGATAATGTCACAAGGACCTTGAAAGCATAGTTTGTAGTTACCATGCCTGCAGAAAATGGAGATATAAGTATATAATCAAATTACTCATTTAGCTCTAATATGTTATTTATAGTGTTCAATACATAAATTGACAATTCCCTCCTAAATTATGAAATGAAACAATAAACCTGCACTATTAGAATGTAAACAATAACTGAAGATAATTATCTTTCTGATTAATAGATAATATTTTGTAATAGAAAAAGGAAATGTGTTAAATACATGTTGAAACTCAGATAAATTCCATCTAGGATTTGAAACTATGATATTGAAAGATGCATTTATTAAAAAATAGTTGATCAGAGTTAACAAGCTGTAAGTTGTTAATGCCATTGCCTTTGCTGTATATATTAAACAAAGATACCTCTTGACTAGAAATCTTTCTTAATGATGCTTATATTAGGGTTTGATTGGAGAAGCAGAATCAGTAGGATGGATATATCTATCTATCTCTGCATGTTTATCCAAACATATACATTTTGAGGTAAACATGTGGGGACATATATATATATATATTATATATATAAACAAATCTGAAATCTTTAGAGCATACAGCCAAGAAGGGAAATGACAAGTGGGATGAAATCTCAATCTGTAATTTGTTGTTTACAGGCAGTGTCCTGTTAACTCAGAGAAGGCCTAAACCCTCTTTTAAAGACTGTACAATTGATTAACTTACAGTTAATTGATCAAATACTTAATCGGACCTGCAAAATCTCTTCAAATTAGCAACCAGTTTATTATGAGAAGGTATATGCATGCTACAAAATTACTGCTTCCTTCCAAAATCCAACTTTTACAAGAGAATATCCCTTGAAACTCAACTTAACTGGAAAATTAGTAGAAAGGGAACTCTGGAAACTATACTATAGAAGAGCAAATTTGATACATGAAAAGCCACCACAGTTCACCTCTTCTCAACTTAGCATTCATATACATATCTTAAAACCTCACTGATCTCCAAATAGAGACAGTAACAGAGTCATACTTCTACATAATATAACTATCTCATGTTTAATCAAAAATAGGCTAAGCTGTTCTCTAGAAAAGTATAGGAAGTCTTTGAGAGATTATTATTCTTCTCCTTTGATATCCTGTAAATTAAATACTGATCTAAATAATAAGAAAATCAGAGACGGGAAAGAACAACAATATTTGGTACATATATAAACATATTTGTGTCAAAATAAAAAAAATACTCATGACTATTACAGTCCTTTTTTCTGAAACTGGTCACATGGATGCACCTTGTAAATAACTATCTTCTTTCAATTGATTTCATATTTCCTTCACACTCAGCACACACCTCAGCTGGTTGTGCTTCTTTGCCCAGAGGAATGACTCAAACATTCATTCCTGAAGGGTCTGAGTCATTAGTACTGCTGAACATGCAAGAGAATGAAGAGCACTCACATTTCTTTCCTTGGGAGATACACTTCCCTTGTGAATATTTAGTCACTATATAACCTGTAGTGATAATCTACATATTTATTTATTTTCATATAAATAAAAACTTACACCATGTTTATACTATTGTAGGAGTGTAAATACTGGAAACAATTAAGCTGATTATGTTTCCTAATATCCAGTTTTATTTCTTATCACAAACGTAAAACATGACCAAGTATATAAATAAGTTATCATTAATTCACCATGTAGTATACAGTATAATTAATATATAAACTATTATCATTTAGTATATTGCCTCCTAATTTTTGTAGGAACTTGTATATAAGTATTTTTTAATAACTAAAACCATGTAAGTATAAATGTCTTATATATTAATTTTTCTCATATGAAGTACTAATGGGGTCATATGAAATTAACATTTGGCCACATACCAAAATTCTAAATAATTTTTACAGATTAACTTGTTCTCTATAAAGTCGATAAGGGTAAGACATATGATAGAAAAAAATGACCAGCAAAAGCATAGTCTTTGATCCTACAAGGCTATTGGCCTCAAGACTGTATGAACTCATTTGAGCCAGGTAGAGATTGCCCTTTCCCAAGCTAATGATAACCTCAGCCTAGAGCAGTGGTCAGTCAGAAAATACAAATCGTAAAAAATGTACCACAGCATATTAATATTAACATGTACTTTAAAGATATACTATTGTACAGATATACTAAAAATGCTAAAGAATTTAATAATATAAATTTAGATATAATAATGAAATACTATTTAAAAATTTTTGTCTCTACAAAAATTTTTTCTTATTATACTTTAAGTTCTGGGGCACAAGTACAGAACGTGCAGGTTTGCTACATAGTTATACACTTGCCATGGTGGTCTGCTGCATCCATCACCCGTCATCTACATTAGGTATTTCTCTCAATGCTATCCCTCCCCTACCTCCCCATCCCTCAACAGGTCCCAATGTGTGATGTTTCCCTCCCTGTGTCCATGTGTTCCATTGTTCAACTCCCACTAATGAGTGAGAACATGCGGTGTTTCGTTTTCTGTTCTTGCGTCAGTTTGCTGAAAACGACGGTTTCCACCTTAATCCATGTCCCTGTAAAGGACATGAACTCATCCTTTTATATGGCTGCATAGTATTCCATGGTATATATGTGCCACATTTTCTTTATCTAGTCTATCGTTGATGGGACATTAGGGTTGGTTCCAAGTCTTTGCTATTGTGCACAGTGCTGCAATCAACATACATGTGCATGTGTCTTTATAATAGAATAATTTATAATCCTTTGAGTATATACCCAGTAATGGGATTGCTAGGTCAAATGGTATTTCTAGTTCTAGACCCCTGAGGAATTGCCACACTGTCTTCCACAATGGTTGAACTAATTTACACTCCCATCAACAGAGTAAAAGCATTCCTCTTTCTCCACATCCTCTGCATCAACTGTTGTCTCCTAATTTTTTAATGATCGCCATTCTAACTGGCATGAGATGGTATCTCATTGTGGTTTTGATTTGCATTTCCCTAATGACTAGTATATTATAAATTACAATAGTACCATTAAATAAGAATTAAATTATTGTTTCAACACTTTGTGACACAGCAATCTGTTTCCAAGTTGCTTACTTAACTACATTGTTTTAATGGCTATCATAGCCAAAATAGATATTTTACAAAGAAATAAGGAAGGCTTGCATCACTGGGTGTATTTCTAAGTCTTGACACTCACTACTCAAACCCATTGTCCAGTTATTCAGTGTACAGGGAAACTACACAATTTTTAAAAAAATATTAATTGGTTGTGCTTTTAAATAAATCTGAAGGTGTCATGTTTTTATACATGTAATGAAGAGGTTCATGACTCCATAAAATTATCTATTTTAAAGAATACTAAAATTTCAAAAATCTTATTTTCCATTTCTTATGTGCAGATATGAGTATATAAGGCTAGTCTATTAGTTTGAGCAGCAAATCATATAATGGCAGAAGAACATCAAAATGCTAGTCTTCAAAATGTACTGTGCATAATGTGATATTCTTTCAAAAACAATTACTCCTTGCCTACTATTAAAATATTGCCTTCATCCTAAATGGGCAGATTGATAGTTTCTTTATCTGTTAGGTGGCTAGCATATTACTGGCAGTGCTTGTCATCAGAGAAAAGTAAATTTGAAACACTTGATTTTTGAAAAAGAACACATATCTTCTTAAATTCAGCACCTCTTTTAAGATCTCTGCTGTTTGAATAGCCTTTACACATTGATCCATGTGCCATAATTTTGATAATTATGTTGAATTTTATAATATATTTATTTTAAAAGTTGACTACATTTAAAGTAGCTTATTTTGATCAAATAACTCAAACTAATGATAGTTGGTAGCACTTTATATATCTGGCTTAAAATTCTTGCTATAAAAGTTTTCCTGGGCATGCTAGGATGAATGAATTCAACTGAAGTGCTAATCTGTGACATATCACAATGGTTTTCTTTTATTTTTAGTCATGTAAAAGAAGCTACTGTACAGTTTTACTACTGTTTTCATTAAATAAGTTCTTAGTGAAATACTGTCTTCCTTTGAATGCTCATAGTTTATGTATGTTAAAATTGAAAAAGAATTATATCTAGTATAATTCAAGGCATGTAGAAGCTTTCTTACTTTGATCCTGCTGTACTGCAAACTTTCACCTTACATAGTTTGTTGTAACACCTGTTTCTTTAAATCTTCAGCAATAAGGCTTCTACCTCTTTCAACATTATTTACTGACAAAGAACACATTACAATATACCACCATATTGTTTTCCATACATTATTTTAGCCATTTTCACCATACAAAGATGAATGTTTCTCACATGGCATGTGGCTTTAGCCTTTTGCTTTCATGAACCCTTACAAAGGCTTTTAAACACTTATTCAACTTCAATGTTATTTATAAAGTACTTGATTAAATGACTTAAAACATTAATGAAAACATTGAAGAGGTTTCACTTTGTGAATAATTGGCAAGGCAATCCAATACAGATAACACTAATTTACAATTTGATATCTTTTATTTATTTATTTTAAAGCGTGGTTACTTATTGCTGCTTTGTTAACTGTTGTTAATATACATTTTTTTTCTGTTGCTTTTACTAAGATTACAAACTTTATATCATATTCCTTGAAAACATTATTTTTAATAACTGGATAATGTTCATTTTAGTCAATATATCATTATTTACTTCGCCATTTTAAAGATTTTTTTAAACATTTAAATATCTTATATTTAATAACAAAAAAGAAACATAATAATATTGGAATAAATGTCCTATACTTAAATTTTAGTGCAATATTTTTTACTACATCTTTAGGATAAAGGCAAGATTTCCCTAGAGTTATGGATAGTCTTGTCAAATTATATCCAAGACAGTTAATTCCAATTTGTATTTCCACTAATAATGAAAAAATGGAGTGTTTTGTCTAATGTTTTCTAATAATATATATTATTTAAAAAACATTTACTAACAATGTTTGAAAATGATATTTCATGCTTAAAATTTTTATTCATTTGGTTATTAGTGAGGTTGATTTTTTGTGTGTTATTTTCCTTTTGCTTTGACTATTCTTTTCTTAGAATCTTTATTTTTAATCTATTTGTTTTAATTATTTGTACAGTAAGGCTATTTTCATATTTGTCACATATAGTTCTCCTAAGCTTTTGCCTTTTTCCTTTTGGATATTTTTGATTAAGAGAAGTTCTTACTTTTTATTAATTCAAATACAACAATTTATATTTTTTGTGTGAGGAGATAACACTCATTGGCTTTATTATGAAATTAAAATTACTCTTTTATACTGTTAAAAAGTAAAAACATGGAAAAAAATGACCAAAACTATTAGCAATTTGACATATCCTTGAGTATATTTTCTATGCAATATTTATCAATTTGAAAGTATAATATATTAATAATTTCATATCCTATCCCATTCACATAATAGTTTGACCACATCCTGTAAGAAGTATTTGAACCTCTTTGTTTATATTATGAGGAGACACTGTAATTCATAAAACAAATCATCTTACAAAGTTGTGAATTTTAAAGAAAAATATGCAGTAGAAGCATATTTGGATATGCATTTGTTACATATCAGACTATTTTTTAAAAGTTTACAAATTACATGTTTGTGTCTCAAAATATAAAAAACAATTTTTAATGAGTAAAAATAGGAAAATTAAAGTTTTTCCTCTATTAAAATTTATTGCTATGATAAATCAGCTTACTGACTTTTAAGGACTAACAATATTTACAAATTAAATTGTGTTGGACTTAGTTGGATGGATTTTTTGTTGTTGTTTTTTTAAGTTATCCTTTTCGAACAGATCACACTCTTTACCCACTTAATCGTGAGTCATTCAAATAAAAGAGTTTTCTCTTCCCTCATCGATCTTTACATTCCAATTTGTATGGTATACAAAAAGTAACAAGAAAACTTAATTTAATTCAGTTCTAATTTTAACCCTAATATTATTGAGTTGCAAATTCAGTGACATAAATTATTTTCCATACCTCAGCCTGATTGCATCTTTATGTCATCTTGACAAATCATTAAGTTTAAAATGTAAAGCAAGTAATCTCCTATGACAACTTTCTTTCCATCTACACGTATGTCATATTCAAACTCTGTCTCTGAAATACTAAAATTTTGAATAATTGTTGTTTCAAACACTTTCTAATTATTGCTTCATATTACAGTTGTCTATAATAGTACAAAAAAAACCCCATAGCAGTTCTTAAAATTCTATAGCACTTAAGCTTATATTATGTCTAGATTCTAGATCTGTGCTTTCCAAAGGTCATCACTCAGTTCATGTGGCTGCTAAGCATTGAAATGATACTAATTCATATTAAGATATACTGTTAAGTCTAAAATACATGTCTGTTTCTTTTCACGTTTGTGAAACATGGCTACTAAAACTTTTAAAATTACATATGTGGTTCATATTATATTTTTATTGGATGTCACTGCTGTAGATGAAAAATTTCTTTGACAATTGCTCCTAACAAACAAGTTTATCTTAGTTTTTAAAGTGTTCAATTTTGTCTAGGAGATTAAATTAAATCCTGATTATACATACAGTTTAAATATGT
This sequence comes from Cacajao melanocephalus, assembly GCA_963573385.1. Lineage (NCBI taxonomy): Eukaryota > Metazoa > Chordata > Mammalia > Primates > Pitheciidae > Cacajao > Cacajao melanocephalus. Next base: position 32,575 of record CAUYLG010049862.1, read on the forward strand.
TTGCTATGAATCTTTCTTTCCAGTTTTCTGATTTTTCAATATAGAATAAAAGGTTGAGGGTTGATATAAAGTACAAAAAGGATGGCAAATTTTTACTGGATAAGCTAATTAATAAATTAGGTCTCTTTGTCAACAGACACAACCTGAAGCAGCACACTGGAAGTCAGGTGTTTGGATCCTGGTATTTTTAACAAAAATTGAAGGCAAAGACCTATCACAGAAATACTTGAGGAAGCTGCTGACTCTAGATGCATGCATTTATTTCTCAAAGCAGCAATAGAGTCCTAGTTGACAATTTTCCCTGGACATTTCTGACAAATAGCGCACACTGTTGTTTATATTTTTGTGATTTAACGTCTCACTTAAATTACACAGGTGCACCTAAATGTGTTCATTTGATCACAGTAATTCTACTGCCACTAACATTCATAAGTAACTCAATATGAGAAACAAGCTAATACTAAATGTATTACTCTTCTCCATGGCTAATGTACTTAAATAAAGCTATAGTGATTGGTAGTTACACTTAATATTACATTTCAGTCTTGAAAGGAACAAGAGCTGTACAATGCTTTTTTAGGTGGCTTCCTTTTAGTTTTTGTTTTATTAATTTTGTTCAGTTCTTTTTCTCTCTACATCTTTATCATTTTTTTTTTTGACTAAGGGCATTCCTAAATAGCTACATTCAATAGTTAGGCATCTACTTTCCTTTTTGTTTTTTTACAACATACCAACAAATGTCATATAATTTGTTTTAAAATCATCGGTAATGATATCCTTTCATATGCACATTAAACAATCACTAATGAGAAAAGAGTTATGACACTGAATTTTTAAAACCATTGTGGGGAAAATACATAAAAGCATTAATCAAGAGCCCCATTTAATATATGAAAATACTAGTGCTTTATTTTAGCACTGTGAAATTAAAAAAAACACCACCATAAACAGGTGTTTCGAAGCCATAAATTCATGCAACAGCAGTTACTAAAATACTGAAACAAAATCATATATGAAAATTTTTACCCACAGAGATATAGCACCTCAAGGCAATATGGAAGGAAGGAAGGGAGGGAGGCAGGAAGGGAGGGAGGGAAGGGGGAGGAAGGGGGGAGGGGGAGGGAGAGACACCTGAAGCGGTGATTGCCATGTGTATTTATTGGACTCACTGCTATGTTTAACCCTCACAATAACTCATTATTTTCATTTTACATGCAGGAAGAGTAAAGCTAACAGAGGTGAAGTAACTGGACTATGTTTCCATGGCTAGCAGTATAAAGACTTAGCTACTAGGCATTCAAGTATTACTCTTTTGTGCTCTGTTATCAAGGTGGCAGTTTGAGAATTAATCCTAAAACAAACACATGTATTGGAAAAATGATATGCTGAAGCAGGAAGACCCCTGATGACAAAGCCAGCAAACTATAACTGGTTAAAAGCATTGCTGAAAAGAACATGAGAAAAAGATAGGCATCTGTAATATTAATTGCAGATTAGGTAGTTTATATGAGCTTCTAAATGTCATTTATTTCATCCTCCTAAAAATCCTGTGACATTCACATTATTATCACCAATTTATTCATACTCCTAAAATTTGAATAGTTTACTTAAATTCAAACACGTGGTAAATGTTAAAGCAAGGAATTTCTGACTCTCGAATTAGTTCTATAAACAACTATGCTATGCTGTTTCCAAATTAACTGGTTGTTATCACAAAAAATAACAAGAACAAACCCAAAGAATTAAACAGAGGTGAAATATTTCTTGACTGCCTTAGTCTAGAAATTCAAAGAAAAAACTAAATGTATGTGAGTGGAAACTATAAAAATTATTAAGACGTATTTCCTGAAAAACAAACACTGAAGCAGGGTTTAACTGCTGATTATATTTAGGAGAGGTTCTCTCCCCAGGGCAGCAAAAATTAAGAAAATTAGGAAAGGTGCAGAAAACAGCAAACAAAGCCAGGAGCTATACTGCCATACTAGTCAATGTTTTCCATGAACCACAAGAAGACGCAGCTAGAACCATTCCTTAAGGAGTCTACCAAGAGGAGTAATAGGAAATTTACCTACGTGGATCTCATTCATTCTGCCCCTGCTCCTCCACCCTTTTTAAAAGATAGTTCCACAAACTTTCAAAATTACTCTGCCTTTTAGAGTTTCCTCGTCCACTGTAGCATTTCACTGGAGTCTAGAAGTGGCAGAAAGAGAGACTAGATACTTGGAAAAGTGATTGGCTGAGCTTACAACATGCGTGCAGTTGGTTGGCTGTGGCTGAAGTGGAGTCAGAGTATGTTGCTGAAGATCTGAGTGGCAGTTGAGACTGAGAAAATTTGAGAAGTCTGACAAGTGACCTGACACGTGATGTGTCTAAGAAAAATTAAACAGGGCCAGATGCAGTGGCTCAGGCCGGTAATCCCAGCACTTTGGAAGGCAGAGGCGGGTGGATCACTTGAGGTCAGGAGGTCGAGCCCAGTGTGAACAATATGGTGAAACCTCATCTCTACTAAAAATACAAAACTTAGCTGGGTGTGGTGGGGCACGCCTGTAATCCCAGCTACTTGGGAGGCTGAGAAAAGAAAATTGCTTGAACCTGTGAGGTGGAGGTTGCAGTGAGTGGAGATTGCACCACTGCACTCCAGCCTGGGCCACAGAGCAAGATTCCATCTCAAAAAAAAAAAAAAAAAAAAAAAAAGAGAAATAAAATAAAATTATAAAATTAAACAAGAAGATGGAAGGGTAAGAAGGGAGAAATTAAAATAAGGGAAAGGCATAAAGATAATGGAAATTATAAAGCCAAGGATAATACAATTATCACTGTATTCTGTTTTATAAAATTAATCTTCATTTTGAGATTATTGTAGATTCACAGGTAGCTGTAAAAAATAATAAAGAGATTTCCTGTGTACTGTTTACCTAGTTTTTTCTAATTACAAAATCTTGCACAACAGTTATATGAGAGTACAATGAGTATATTAACATTGATACAGTCAAGTCATAGAATATTGTCATTGCCCTAAGAATCCCTCAAGTTGCCTTTCTATAGTTATACTCCCTTCCCTATTCACTCCATTCTTAATGTTTGGTAACTGCTAATTTTTTCTTCATTTTATAATTTTTCATCTCAGGATTATATAAATGAAACCATGCAGTATATGACTTTTCAGGATTTGATTTTTTTATTCAGTATGATTCTCTTGCTGTGTGTATGTATCATTAGTTAGTTTCTTTTTAATTCTGAGTACTATTCCATGGTAAGTAAGTAGCATGAATTGTTTACCACTTCATCTGTAGAAGGACATCCAGGTTGTTTCTAATCATTGACCATGATGAATAAAGGTGCTATAAACTTTCACATACTGATTTTTGTGTGAACACATATTTTCATTTCCCTGGATTAAATGTCCAAGATTGCAACTGCTAATTCACAGAGTAGTTGCATGCTCATTTTTTTAAAAAGTAAAGTCTATTGCCCAGAGTGGCTGAACCATTTACAATCTCATCAGCAATGCATGAGTGATCCAGTATTCCCCTATCATTTGGTGTTCTCAATATTATTTATTTTTGCCACTATGATAGGTATGTAATTATATCTCATTGTGATGTTGGTCACTTTTTCATGTGCTTATTTGCCATCTGTATATCCACTTTAGTGAAATGACTGTTCATATCTTTTGCCCATTTTCAAACTGGCTTCTCTCTTTTTTTTTTTTTTTTGAGATGGAGTTTCCTCTTGTTATGCAGGCTGGAGTGCAATGGCAGGATCTCAGCTCACTGCAACCTCCACCTCCTGCGTTCAAGCAATTCTCCTGCCTCAGCCTCCCAGGTAGCTGGGACTACAGGCGTGCGCCACCATGCACAGCTAATTTTTGTATTTTTAGTAGAGACG